>MNPL01004901.1:0-28774 GCA_002081605.1 Tropilaelaps mercedesae
GCCCTATACATATATATATATATATATATATATATATATATATATATATGTTGCAATTCATTAGACAACGTTTTACCTTCGTAGTTCACACTAGCGGAACAGGGTCAGCTCCAAGCAGTGCCTTTATTTCAACAGACCAACTTTTATGTTATTATTAAATGGCCATTAAGACTGTTGCTGGACATAGTTAATTTACACGCGTGTACTGCAAAATTGTATCTCGACTCGACAACTGAGGAATTTGGCGATGCGTTTTATCGGTGTTCTGTTGCTCTTTGGTGGTCAAGCACAACTGTTATGTGAACTTTTAACGAAAGTGAATAATCTATAGTAATGTATCATCGCGGTCTATCTTTATGCGAACACCAATCGACTTAGCCTTGTTAAACGTTTGGTTGGAAAAATTTTCCACAAAGTGCAGAATTAGTTGTATTTCCCTACTGTTTTCCGACCGTTGATTAAAGAACTGATCCGTCGCAACGGCGGAGGCTGTGAGTCTCCTGGGTCGCTCCAGGGATATGCTGCTTCGTTTCCACTGTTTTCAGAGGCATTGTATCACAACTATCCTTGGCTCTTATGGAAAACGATTAATCTCAGCTATGAGGACAGCATCTGTCTTTTCCGATGTGATTCGAATGTCTACGCAAGGATGCGACTCTGAACGATACAAGACAATGGAAGTGAACGGAATCGAATCGATTGCTTCTATTCCGAATATTAGAGCTGTTTCCCATTGTAAATAAATATTCATTCAATATGAACTAACCCGTCAGTTAGGTGTGTCTAAATTATTCTGGTTAACTTGGAATATACTCTGCACGGGTGGAATACGATATTATGCCCGTTTCCTATAGAGTAACTTCGGTGTCCCTATTCTGATGCAGCACCTATCCTGCCTCGGTACTTGGCTTGATATTGCTTGGAATGCCTTCAACATTGGCAATAAGCGGTTCATTGTACTTTCATGAAATACAATACCGAGTAGAAATGGGCTGGTCTTTATTAGTATTATTATTGTTTTTGATACATAGTTAGCGGCGATTTGAAAGGGGGAAGGACCTAAGTACCATATTAACATTTTTTTGTCACGAACCGTGCGAAAATAGTCAAAGTGTTTAGTGAAGTCACTGATACTGTCTATAAACAAATCAGGCTCACTTTTTCTAGCAATATAGAATATTCAAAATTATATGTCCGTTCACAGTAGATTTACAAACTTCCTAAATACGTTAGTAGTTTGGTACATTTATTTCGAGAATGCATGAAAAAACCAAATCATATATTTTATTATAGTTGTTCTCCTAGGTTGAAGATTGCCTTAGTATCTTGTCCGTTAGCCGTCTAAAATCGGGGCTAGCCACTCGGTGAATTTCAACAAAAAAGTAGATGAAAAGACGCAACTTCCAATGACTGATCCCGGGTGTGTCCTTTTAGGGTTGGATGGGTTCGTTAATGATCGTTTGGTGACTAAGTCGTCATCTACTTGCATTTCTGTCCCGATCTGCCAGCTGTAGCTGAATAACAGCACACATAAGGACGATCTCAGTGGCGAACGTCGCGCAGCATGCCGCCAGCGTGGTGAGTGTATCTCGTTGTACGATGGGGGCTGCTATGACTACGCTTGTAGTTGTCGGGTCCGTTCAACTGTTCTTTACGCTAGTGCTTGCATCATCAGTCACTGGACGAGGAACGTCGACTACTCAATCTTCGGTTGGTGGTTTTACCGTCAGGGGGTTCGGCTGGTCGCTCCGAAGGACTCGTTGGAGTTAGGAGTGAAGTCGCGTGAACATAAATTTCCTGGGAACGCCCTTATCGCCCCTCTCCTCTTGTTCCCTTCAGGACTTTGTCGTCTACGCGCGTCGTCTGCCTAACCCCAGACTATTGGTACGGGGACTGACCACGGTAGGATCCTTTTCAAATTGTTCGCACGCTACGACAGCTTTTCGCCTTTCTTTCAACTCGCAGATCTTCGCTGCTTTCTTCCATCTTTTTCCACGATGTTTTCCTACGTCTTTCTCTTTCAGACCCGAAGAACCAGCGTTTCGTTTTACTGACGACGTCACCATAAATTTAAATTTCTCTCACCCTGTCGGTGACAATTTTAAACTGCGGTAACGTCAATGCGGCCGGACCAAAACTCCCGAGGAAAAGTTCTTCGCTCCAAAACCTAATAGCCGCAGCGGAAGACACGATAAACACCGGCGTTTCTGTCTGGCTTTCTGGTTCGAGTTCATACTGCGGGCGCTCGAGAAGACTTCGATGCTTCAAGTTTTCACGGGGACTTCGACGAGATAGAAGGGATCCTGGGAAAGTGCTGACAAAGTCTATGTACTTAGGAAGGCGCTATCCCCCCTTAGAGGCACTTGGCTTCCACTGGGTTAATGTTAAGTGGGAGTTGGGTGGGGGTCGTCACGGTGGCTGTTTTCCCCAGTGACGTAGCGAATGGGGTGGCAATCAAGTCTTGCGTAGCACACGTACAAATGCGACGGCATCCACCGCTTACTCGTGGGTTGCCGTCTAAGACGGTAGCCCAGATGGAATGTAAATTGGGGGGAGGAAGTGGAAGGAAGTGCATCGACTCAGAAACATGCAGCAAAAATAATGACCACATAAAACGCCAAACAAAATGGACGAGGACTGGCTGCCGCGACTTCGAAGCGAGCTCATCGTATTGCCGGGCAAAAATGCTGAAAGCATTCTTGTTGCATCACGTCTAGCGGTTATCCGCCCAACAGTGGAATTATATCTGTGCAATTCAGTGACATAGGCAACTCACGTTGTTGCTTCGTGGTAGCTACGATTTTACACTTAAACAAGTGTCGTCATTATCTAGAAAAAAACAGCTAAATCAGAATGAGTTAGGTCAATTAAATTGAGCAGCAACAGCTTGACTTGTCCCATGCCGGAAAGTGCTTGCGGGAGGGATTTAGTTAAACCGGTAAAATATAACTGATATTTGGAGAGAGGTAATGGCTATGATGGCCCTTTGACTTGAGCAGTATGTCTCTTGTGAAGTGTGAACGGCTTTGTACGAAGGAGGGTCAGACCAGCAAACAAATGTTATTCATAACAGCTGTGCAATCGGCGCTTAGCCCGTAATATTTTTATACCAGGAAACCACAAACTTCCCCCGACGATGTCGTCTCTTATAATTGTCATTTACCATATTTTTCGACTACGGAATAAAATTAGTTAGCGTGCATTTCCGTGAAGATGTAGTCGGTTGCACAGCAGTGTTAAGAAACTCACAAACAGAAACAAGCCGATAAAAAATCCGATCTTCATTGATAACATATAAATATTAACATGTTTACGTCTTACTACCAGATGTAACATGTACGCAAGCGGACCGATATAACCTACACAACTATTCTAGCCATGTGCAATGTGTACCGGAAAACCACTGTATGGAGTAAGATTGCACACCGTCAGTATGAATCAGCGGACCTCGAAGGATTCCTATTCGCGCCGCCCAACGTGGTCGTGGCTGAGGGCTGTCTACATCTCAATGACCAGCTATTCTATGCCATTCACTCATATGGAAATATTTCTTTGCCATGTCTTCTTACTTGTCCGCTCCCCTCCCTACTTGACAAATCCCGCAGTGCCATCTATCCACAGCATCCTTGAACGAAATCCCCTGAAGACATAAAGGCGGGTCCTTAAGAGAGGTTTGACGACACAGAGAGTCGTTGGCCCTGTCCAAATAGACTTATGACCAATACGAGATGGACAGAGAAGCCAGCTTGCATTCTGATGGAAAGACGTTATTCGTGTCCTCTCACAAAAAGACTCTGGAGCCGTGCCCAACATCCCTACCTAGACGATCAATGATATATATTGCGTAGACAGCGGTCAATAAACAACTTGCTATGGTTGTGTTTAATCCAGCCAATCATTAAGTCTCTTTTATCATCACTTGCTCTTGTGTCCGAATTGCACTCAACAAACTGGAGGCGATATGTATCTTTACCGTTGCTTTGCGTAGGTTCGAGTGCCATAAAGTTAGAAAGGGGGCAGTCACTCATAGGTAACATCAACGGCTGAAGGCTTATGTTGTCATAAGAATCAAGGAATGTATAGTATCATTGCCGTAAAATACCAAGTTAAGCCCAAAGCACATTTATTGTTGGCCAGAGAGCGGCAGTGAATAAAACTACATTATAACGACATTCGCAAGCAAGCTCTAACAGGGTAACTGTATCACAAAACAATTCTTTGGAATTACGAGAAGAAAGCCGAAGAAAGAAGGCCGACTCCTCAATAATTCTAAGCCCTAATGTAGCTTTTTTAATTTGCGAGCAAATGGGTACTGAACTTCTAGTAAATTTTCTGCTTGAGATTATCAATATGTTTTATAAAATTCTTCTCAGATTATCCATTCTTAAGCACGAACACTTTTATAAGTAAAGAAATAAATATAACCAAGATAGCGGTTGTAAATAACTACGTTTTTACATTTTACAAAGACATTCATTGATCGAATCAATTATAGTCTCTATGCTAACTTCTATCGTTTTATAGTTGGCTTCATAGAAGTTGAGCCCTCAGAGCTGGGTTCTATGATTTCAATCCCAGGCAAAACGTCAAACGAGCACCATGACGTTCAACATTGGTCTTCTGCAGTGGAATACAACCCAGGATTGAAAAATATTTCAGCGAAATATGGACGCTCTTAAATTCGCTCTACCTTCGTATGTATTCAACCTGAGCAGATTCATTCATATAATACCACTTATTGGAACTAATTTCTTTCAAATTTTCGATAGTCCGTCAGGTAAACACCGCTGATAATTAAAAACACGGCACCCACAGTTCTTTTGCTAAACTGTAATAAACGTTGACTATTTGTATGCTGAATTGTGATAAATCGTAGCCATGAAGACTCCAGGAAACAATCTAAGCATTGCAACCAAATGTCACTAGCCACTGTCAAGTGAAGTTCTATGTGGATCAATGGCCCGGCGAAACAACTCTAGTCGGTTCGCTTGACCAATCACACCAATCCGCCATAAAGCCGATCTATTTCGCCGAGACTCTATTCGTTTTAAGCGCGGAAGGTGCACTTAGTTCTGTCCCGTTGGGAACATTTAGGACATCAATTGTAGGGACGACGCTGTGAAAGTCAAGGGGACCGGGTTCTTTGTGCAATGCAGGGGCCCTGCAAATGCTCGTCCTTCGAATGTCTCGCGATGTACGCGCGACACTGCTCTTTTAGGCTCGTTCGTTCCTCTGGTAGCTGCCTCTAAGTCTGCCTGCAGCTCCTTCGAACGTTTACACCGTTTCGTCTAGCATTCTTTTCTTGCATCCGGAAATGACGCCATCACTCGTGTCCGGTTTGGCTTTTTGCTCCAGCGTTTGTCGTTAATTATTGGGGCAGATTCTAGTCCGCAGACACGGTGGCGCAATGACGCGGTTGGCGCTTGCGGCGGACACAATCGACCCACAGCACCCCGTTTGTGAAGCGCACATCCAGGAAGAACGTCTTGGTCTTGGCCGGTTTGTCGAGGGCACAATTTTATGGGTTCTCGACGGCCTGTGGTCACTTGAACACAGTGCAGTTTCCGTTTCCTTCTCGGTATTGCTCGGCTGTTTCTCAGTCTTTCATGCCCGGTTTCAAGAAACCTATTTCTTTACGCCTTTTGACACCTTAGGAATGGTCACCCTTTCGACGTGATGAGCGGCGGTGGATGCGAACAGCTTGGGGGAAAATACTGGGCTGCCGCGAGAGATTATAGAGTAGAACTGATAATACACTGCTAAGTAATATATCAGTGAATTCTCATTAACAAAGCTGCAAGCGAATTTCGTCCAATCACGTTCGTAGGCTGTGAGGGCTTTGAGCGTATTAGCAGAGCGGAGAAGCATCTCTTTACGGTGGAGGTAATCTCAAATATATTGAGCAATACATAATTGATTAATTGAGAATCTGGTGTAGGTTTGCGACTGCTTTGTTCTCTATGCATGTAAACACTTGGTCCAGCAGTTCGAGGCTGAATATGCGCTATTTCTTTGCATCTTATTTGAGTTTTACCAAAAAGCCGCAGGTGAGGATCAATTAAAGAATTTTCTTCGTTTAACAATCAAGATAGCGTTGTACTATACCAATTGGTATCGTACGGCGTCGCTGTACACCCAATGGTGCCGGCTCACCTGATTGACATCTTATCTGTAATTTAATTAAATATTTTATACTGAACATGTAAATTTAAAATTTGGACAGAGATGGTCAAAGGGTAGTCGGGAACGATACCGCGCTAGTTGATGCCGCAGAGGACCTCGCCGAAGCCGTTCTCTTCGAGCGGCCGCGCCAGCAGCTTTTTCACTATGCAGTAATATTAGCTACCCTCAGATCCGTCTTCGACAATGGAGCTAACGTGTGGCTAGCATTGTCGCAGATGTCGCTGCGGGACAACTGGAAGGCTCTGTTCTCATTGTAACCGGAGAACAACACGACTGGGACGTTATAAGTGGCGACAGCCTCAAGGACGGCTTGCTCGGTAAGACGTGCCACACGGCAATATTTTAGTCCTTTACCGTAGTTTACGTTGCCATCACTACTACGTTAGCAGCTGAAGTGAGTTTTGACCCTATCAGGCCTATTGCCGTAAGTGCTCTTCGACGAAGCCAGCCCTGCCGACGCAATCTATGAGAGCAGCACTATGTCCACCCTTACAACTGTTGTTCAGATGTCCTTTCACGAGGTAAAAATCGCTGACGATTTGTCTCGAATGGACCAGGGTGCTTGTCAGTTATGTGGGTGATGGCAAACTCAATGACGGTAGAAATAACGAAATAACAAGTAATAATAATAAGGCCAAAGGAACAACGATCGTGTAGAAAGCCTTATTCTGGAAACCGTAGCTGCAATAAGAGGGGCAAAGAAATTAAAGCTAAACTGTATGTCTCAGTTTTGTCTACGAGACATCAGAGGGCTCATAAATTTGCAATCAATATTAGCAGATATAAAGGGCATGATGTAATGGTGTGTCAATGAAAACATGCGCTCACGTCAATGGCTAAAATATGTATGTAAAAATGTATACACGTCTGCTTTCGACTAGCTTGTATACAAGGCTTACTGAAATAAATGTCTTGGCATTTGTGCCATCAGGTCCATTCAGATATGAATGCCTTTTTGAAAAATTTTTACGTCAAATAAAAATTAGAAAAGTTTTTGGTATACCCAATTTATTTAATGAAGCTGCAGTAGAATTATACTTTTGTAGACAAATTTAAACATAGTTTTCCCCTCCTGAGCTTTTCTCTTCCGTCGACGGGTTATGGGCCAAAAAAGGCGGCTATGGGAGAAACTTCAGCAAACACCTCAACGTTCATGGGCTTCTTGTCGAGGAACTTGGCTTTGACCTCCTCATAACTAGGTCCGAAGGCAGGTTCCTGCGATCACTAAAAGCTGGGCAATCAAAAAGAGAATGTGTCCTTGGCGTTCATATCACAGAGCAACTATTAGTGGTCACGAGTTGGCAATAAATATCTCTCCAAGTTTCCATGTCCGGTGAAAACCTGGCTTGCAAAGCGTGTGATTGCGTCCCGTTTTTCAGTCATGCCCTGATATACGTACTGAGCTCTTTGACTGCCGCTCCCAGTTGGCCCTTTTGTACGGAACTACATTCCTGTCGAGATGGTTTTGAGAAAAAACAATGTCAGGGTTACCTCCGTTATTTCAACTCCGGGGTCATCTTTTGACACTGCCCTATTCTTGTTGATTTCAGGAATAGTGAGGTGGTAATTCTTAGGTCGGCTTCACCTTGCCTTGCCCGTGCCTCAAGGACATTTTACCCTAGTTTTCCTAATTCCACCAATACTTACAGGCTACTGGCCGTAGCTCTGCCGATTGCAATCAAGAACCGCTAGAATTTATAAGAAAGTGCTGCAGTTTGTCAGCAGGTGAGCTGGGTCCGTCTATTTGCGTAGTGATGCGCTGGCCTCGCCTGAATGCCGTCTTCGTAGTTATAGATTTGTTAGCAAATTTAGTGAAATTATTTAGGGTTCTTTTTTAACAAAGCTTGATGCCTGGTTTCAGTCTTCATACCAAAAGCTTGCAAGAAAGCGAAATTTTATATAAGCGCCATGAATATTTCATTTTATTACATTAGCATTGCAAGTTCTTAGCAATACATTGCTTGCGCGGCAGTGGATTTCGCAGGTTTTGTTATTGGGGCGGAGAAACACTTATGCTTGGTCTGGCTTTGCGGCACGGTGTTTGTCTTACGGAGTAATGCAAAAAGCACTACCGTGGATTTCAAATGTTGGCAGATGGTTAGCCCTAGAAATCCCTCTTTTATTCTCCTCTCGCCGACCGCCGATCGCCCATATCAAAGATTGTCGCTCAAAGATTGTTAGTCGTCGAGTGTTAGTACTTCTCGTTATGACAATGGCACTGTGAAATTTCGATGCAAAATTGGCATCGCGGTAAACCTCACATTGAGCTCGATCAGTTGTTCTAGAACTTTCTCCATCTTTTACGCATGTGTGATTAATTACTAACCGTTACGTTGGATGGCGAGATGCCGTGTTTTCTTTCTCGGAGTAGGTTATGCCGACGGCTTCCCAGTAAGCCGTTCGACAGTCTCGCTTCTGCCATCCCCGAGGCGGCTTCGCGTAGTATTAGTTTACAAAGACTCTGGATTGTCCTCTCAGCTCCGCGGTTTAAATGATCTCGTCTAATTCATCTTTACTGTGAACCCCTTCATTTTCCAGGTCACATATATGTTTACTGTATTTTCTGTGTTCCCTTAACGCGCCCAATGAAAGGCTCTTAACGTTCGAATTGCTATCTGGCAGGGTAGCCAAAAACCCCTCGTGACTCGACTAGGAAACTTCTTTCCATAACGGTTGAAATACTTGTCGGCGAACTGAGCCGATTCAACCATTCGTTGATTCATTTGGCGATGATTATTGTGTTCTCTACATTACCATATCTACTGATCTAGGTATTTTTGAACATTGACAGTAACATGAACGGAAAGACTGAATTTGTTTGTTATAAAGTTTGTGATTAATGCCTATTTATGGTGTATATGAGAGATTGTATGGATGAATGGGTGTACTGCCGAGTAATCACCTTGACGAAAGTTACTTTCTTTAAAAATGTTTGATGCGTACGACCATTAAGTGTATGTAATTAGTGCGTATTACATGTTATTGCGACATCTGATCGAAGTGAAGTGTTTTTACGTTGATGTGACGACGAATCACTTTTGAAGTAGTGCAAGAGTCAGACGAATGTGAGCGAGGTACCTGTGAGCAAGTGTGAGCAAAACCAAATGCTGCCAAGCGCTAAGTTTATTTATCTATTAGACTTAGACTGCGAAAGATTATTATTTCGAATAAACTTATTGAGGATTCGTTTCAGAGTTGTTGGTTTCCTTTTTTGTTATTCTCCTTGGTCTTATCCTATTTTATATCTTTAACCACCTAAATCCCGGATTGCTTGTTTGTTCCCATCCTTGACATCTCCTTTTCTTCGCCCCGTCTCTTAGATCTTCTTCCGATCCCTAAAACCAGCACCATAGTACTTTTTCCATCGATTCCAGATGTGCACTGCCGATCCGCACAAATATCTAGCATTAATTCATTGGTACAATCGTGCAAAACTAGTAAGCAATATTTATTCTGGAAGCTCGACCTAAACGCGACCCAACTCTCCGCTCTAGCAAAGGCGTTTATTCGGCTGCTGGAAGATGAGATCGATGAGGGTTCGTCGCCAAGCGCTTCGTTCAGGGCCGATTTTCAATAGAAACAAATCTACAAGATGCACGAATCTCCTGGAGTGGTTGTCATATCCATTTTATTTATCTGCGCCTAGACACATGGATGCGGGTTACGTCATTGCACAAGACGAAATGAATGAAACGATAATTACCAACATCAATTTATTAGTTCAACTAATTTCACAATCTCAACAAGTACTTCACAATTCTTACCGACGCACGAGGCGAGATCGGCTTAAACCGGAGTTCAGAGATAAATAGACCATGCGTTGTCAGAGACGATCCCACACTGGTTGCTGCCACGAAGAATTTTGGCAAAGCCGTTCTCTCCCCAGTGGGTGCCCCAGGAGTTTTTCACGATCCAGTAGTCCCGGCCGTCCTCAGATCCGTAACCAACAATAGAGATAACGTGGTCAACATCTTTGGGGCAGCGGGGATTATCGTAAATACCGCCACGGAAGAGTTGGAAGTCTCTGTTCTCACCGGAGATCGACGCGACCAGGGTTCCATAGTTGGCAATGGCTTGCATGACGGCATCCTCGTCGTTGGGAGGAATGCGTCGGTATTTAATTCCCTTGGCGTGGGGTCCCGAATTATGCTTGCAGCTGGAGTGATGCTTGGTCGAGCCTGACAGGTATTTGTAGGCGGACTCATCGTTAAGACCTTTCTTCGAAACAAAATCCATGACAACGAGCTCGTGTCCGCCATTGCAACCAGCGTTCATGCGACCTCTGGCGCCAAACGAACAGTCGATGACCTGTTGCTCGGACAGATCCAGGAGCTCGCCGGTCTTTTGAGCGATGGCGGACTCAATAACACCGACGGTACCGAAGGAATAGCAGGACCCGCAGGAGGCCTGGTTCTGCACGCAGCGCAATCGGAAATCAGACAAATTAGCATTGATAAATAATCATAATAGCTGTGTAAAAGGTGATAAAAGGTAGCTTTATTAAATGATGCTAAAAAGATGAATTGGGTGATTTGTCCTGATCGCTTTGATGGTCCCTGTTTGCGAATTTTTCCGACTGCTGTTTTTACATTGGTGTTTTCTCGTAAATAGTTACTCACGCTAGGCAATCAAATAACATCATGCAATTAAAAATTCATTCGTAATTTCCTTGAGAAGGAGAAATCATCGATCTTGAAACAAATTTATGTGCATTTCGGCAGACAGAGGACTTTTCCGGTCTGACAGAGATGTTAGAATCAATGCTTCCTTGCATAAGAAAATACCGTCAGTACCTTAGGTTTTGTGACAATGTTCTTTGTCCTCCAGTCAACGTTGCGGGGTAAAAAAGGAGAGGCCATGGGAGGAACGTCAGTAAAGTTAAACCCTTCAATGTTCATGGTCTTCTTGCCGAGGAACTTGGTCTTGACCTCCTCGTGAGTCAGGTCAGAGAGGCTATTGTGGCCCAGCTCATATCCGACCTCACCGCGATGGAAGCGTGTATTGTGTTGCTCGATCTCAAGGGTCGACTGCAGGAAGTTGTTCAAACGAGTGGACTCCTCAGAGGGATGGTAGTCCTTGCCTAAGAAACATCAGCCCGTTAGTGTGACATGCAATGAGCCAGATTTAGGTCAAAGAAACACCGCCTAAGAAATGCTTTTTTTGATAGAAATAATTCAATTGGGTCATATTTGGCCAAACCATTGTGCTCGTAAACTGAACGGTAAAAGGCCCACCGAGCAATAGGTCAAAATTAAGCAAAGAACGATCAATTAGGTAATCCAATCGATTCAGAAAGTCCATTTTAAGAAACTCTTTGCGTGAACGCGTGTTTTGTTTTGTTTCCCGAAAGGCTTAGCTTAAACCAACGGAAGAAACAGTATACTGTACCATGCTGAGCCTTGTACGCGGCCCACTTGGCCTGAATGATCTCGTGGTGGATAGCCGAAGTGCTGATAAGAAGACAGCAAAAGACGACGAAAAACTTCATTCTGTATGGCAGATCAGATTCTCCTAGAAACACCTGTGAACTCAGTATCTTTAAATGCGTTTATAAATGCACTCCAAGGCGGTCACAGCTGTGTGACATAAACAATGCCGATCAGATTTGCTCAGCCCTCCAGCGAGTAACGCTGCCACCGACTTTATAACATGGCATAAGGATTTTACATATTCGGCTCAAGTTCACCAGCATCAAAAGTAGAGACCCATTTAAACATTCAAGCGGTTCAAACGGATCCACTTTGTTGAAAGGTTAAGTGCATTTTACTGTCAGAGTGACGTTCACACTAAAGTGAGCGATGGTGAATTGTTAAAAAGCAGAATGCCGAACGTAGCAGAAAAACGAATCTGTCAAATGTAGTTTCATGTCAAACCCCTCTGATAAGTCCGACAATCGCTTACGGACGCGCGCGTTTCATGAAAATGCTGATATGAAATTGATTACCTTTTTGTTGATTTTTTCTGCACCACAAAATGTTTAGGAATGCAGACAGAAATATTTAGAAACTCAGGAATGCGTCGTATTGCAAGGCGCATTCATTTCTAAATTTCGCGTTGCACGGGGATTATAATAATATGGACCTCACTATTTGTAAAGGCAGACTGCAGGGAAAGTCTTAATCGACTTATAAACTTTTTCGAACGACTTTCTGCGGAAATATTAAAGAAATACTAAAAATTAGCATTATAGTTGGAATATTTAACTGTTATAAACGCTTCGTTTGAGCTGGTTTAAGGGCAAATGGTTATAAAAATACTTTCAGAAAGATACACCCCTCACTGAGATTATGCTTATGCTAGCTCTTAGCTGAACACTGACAGGCCACTAAATAGTGAACAGTAAAAATTAGTTTCAGGGTGTTCTGAAAGGTTAACTAAAAATTATGGTTAACTTGGCTACAAGGGCTTAATTGACCTATAGATTGACCTTTTGGGGTTCGACCGACGTACTATATTCCACGAATGCTTTTAATACGTAGCTCTGCATGAATTACAGGTCATAAAGCTTACCGCACGAAGCAACTCCTCATCAAATAAGTGTCAGTTGAACATATCTTTAAAAGAAGCTCTGCGTAAGGAACTGCAGACAGACATGTCGATAATCGACTTCTCGGATATATCCAGGGTCAGGCAATAACAGGCGAGCAATACAAGACCGAAGCAATAATCTGGTAAACACAAGCAGTTGTCATGCGGTTAACATGATGAGACAAGGCCTGAAGCGCGGAATAAGTTATCGGTAATTCGATCTGCGGACTGTCGCCCGCAACGAAATGGCACATATGGAGCTGGTCGAGGGGCAGGTCTGACAATAAATCCAGACGACCCCGTTGGTTTTAGAAACGGCTAAATAAAAAGAGAGGTATCACTTTCTGAGAAGGAACACGGCCATATATCCCGAGCAGCGTAACTATGTGAATCCATAGTGTCTTAACGAGAGGACATCCCCACCTTGTGAAGTTGCCTATTTCGGTGGACCGCTTGACACTTCTTCAATGTATGATACGTTCCTTGTTCCTTGTAGCTCCATGGCCTAACTAACCCCGTTTCGTAGGCTCGGTAGTCTATCAACGGTGTGGCAGTGTGGGTAGAAGCCGCGAGACTAGAAACGCAAAGCGAATCGCTTAGGCGAAAGGTTCTATGAGCCGCTTACATGCTGGTATGAATTGCATCTTCCGCTGGGAGCGAGGCGACTGGACGTGTTGACCGTTGTGCGATCGCGACAGGGCTCATCATCGAGAAAAATAGACCATTAGAGTCACTCGAGCCAGCAAGGTTAACCGTTAAACCAGGCTGTGCTTGCAACGGTCAGCGAGGAACAACTGAAAGAAAAGAGCTTTACGGGACGGAGACGCCGTCTATCACAAGCAAGCTTGACAAGTGGCTGGCAATCTTTTGTCATTCCATTGTGAATGTCAATAAAGCGACCGACATCCTATATCCCGTTCAGTCAGCTAAGCGAGGGGCTGACTGGGAAAAAGCAAGGAAATATTAGATTCTGAAGGTTGGTTAAGACTACTCTTATTTGTCGAAAGCCTGTGGCCTTTAGCAGACTATGACGGAGTGGACAGGTTTGCCATCACTGGGAATTGGCTTCTCCAATGACGAATCAACTCCAGCACTTTCTCTGATCAGGCCATGAGGCCATGTCCCTTGGGTCGCAAATTCCGAGTGTTGCACAGGTTTGATCCTGTGGGCTTGTGCTCCTAATTAATAACAAGGTTGCCGCAATCGAGGGAAGCATAGGGACAGGATTCCCTATGTCTGAGCCTGAATAGGTCGAAAAAGGGTAGCAATATAATACGTACCTCTGTTATCACCGAACTTGACTAGGCTATAGGAACGGAATTTTCAGACGTTATATTTGATACTATATTTTTAGCAGCGTCTATTACACACAGGCGGACTTGTTGTGGAACGTTTAAGCAATCAGCTTACACATCACCGAATTGACTCTATGCTTTTTATCCGCGATACGTCAGAACTTTTACGCTAAGCCTTACTCCACCTGCATGCACCGACACTCTACTGCTGAATAGCTAAATAGAGCAACCCCTTCTCTCGGTCTCCTGAGCGAATCAGTGTATATCGTGGTAGGTCTATGGCGAAGTTTTGTCAAGGGGGTTCAGTCAGCAGCGGCACGCGAGTGAGGTTCTCGCAATGAAAGGTCGCTGTTCAGGCGTTGTCTTGTCGGGCGCTGCCGCGCATCCAGGGCGGCCGTTTCAGGAAACCCAGCGGCGGCACACTTGGCTCCGTGTCATCATATATCTTCCACCATTTTTGGATTCTTGCTGGACTCGCTTACAAGGCTCATCCAGTTCGCTCAGTCCCCTTTAGCAGAGCCGAGGGCCGTTGTTCGGCTGTCCCTACAGCTATCCTTCATTAACTTCAGAGCCGGCGGCTCCCCCTATCCAGGGCGATCACGCTGACGGACGCAGCCGAACCAAGAGAATCGAGGACAGCGGACGCGAAACGGCCGGAGAGAGATCTCGGCACAAAAAGGGATGACCGGACTGTTCAGTTCTTCCTTACGTGGGTAAAGGGGTTATGGGGTGACGCTGACGGGGCCGACCAGCCACCGCACCCACTAAAGAGGCTAACCAGCGATTCGCTTGTCGGAGATAACAGCGGCGAGACCTCACTCCTAGGCTGAGCGACGCAGTCTCGTAGTCGGCTTCTTCTTAACCGCCTACGATATCCGGAGAGAAGATGGGAGGAATGACGAACTGGCTAAGAACAGGCCAAGACGAAGCGGGCCTGAACAGACATGCACGGGCAAAAAACAGGCCGAAAAGGCCTGTCGTCGGAGAGAGAGCGACCATGAAGAAAAGAGTCGCAAAAGGCCACATCTACAATGAACGACCGCAACCGAGAGCGAGACAAGGGAGGCAAAGAGAGGACAAAGTGGAGGAGTTGGAACGGCCCTTAACGTTCATCCAGGACCACGACTGCCAAGCAAAGCACTTTACTATTCTAAGTAAACTGTTTGCAGACAAAGCACTATGTTGCAAAACCAAATTGAGAGTGGCTTTTCCTAGTATATGTTCAATATTTTTGACTATAACTTCTGTGGGCACTTCGTTATAGATTAGGTCCGACTGAATACGTTTTTGTGCACTCGGCACTTGCAAATAAAGTTACGGATAGTACGTAACTCCATGTTCTAGGTGGATAGCCCATGTGTATTGGTCCTTTGATGGCAGAACCCTATTTTGCCTATAAAAAAATGAAGCAGATGATTGCGCGTTCCTCCGAACCCTCCATCTCGATGTCAGCTAGTCGAATGGCGGCACACGGACTGTCAACCCACATTTCAATAACATTGACATGAGTTTTATTAAAATGTCGAAGAGCGTTCTCTCGAAAGTCCAGCCAATACTAGATTTCACCGACCGAAACGAGCATGAAACTCTACGGGGCAAAAGCTAAATCTGACCAGTTTCAAAAGAAGGTTGATTTTATTTGTTTAGAAATAATATATGATTGTTTCTGCTCCTGCAATGGTTGGTATCATGTAAGTGCGTTGTGGAGCTTCGTTGAATATTGTAGGTCTTAGTTTTTCTGATCCCGGTAACAAGAACAATACTAGAACAATACCGAGCACAGCTGGGCTTATTGGATCTTTGTCTCTTCATTGTAATAGAAATAGATTTTGTCTTCCACGAAATCCTTCTGAATGCTTAGGCGTGTAAAGAAATGTCGGGAAAGGTAAGTAGGGGATTTCTACTCTTAAGTGTAATTACCCCTTGCAAGGCTATTTCATTGTTTTGGTGACTAGAGCAGTATAAAAAAGGGGTTCAATTTGGTGCCCAGGACGTTGCTTTTCTATTGACCATTATTATTTTAATATCGCTCACCTTACTTGTCAGTAATGACATCTTTGTGCCTAGAGTTATCACATGTTATTGCAGCTTTCTTCGTTTATTTTTGTACTAAATTTCTCGATTCTCTTGACGCCTAAATGAACCACCATATTTCTGCAAAGCATTGCGACCCAATATACAAACAGAGGCCCATATTTTCCTCGCGTGTTTGTCCGCTGCGCTTTTCATTTGTCGTTTTGTCTTCCTCTATTTTTTTCTGTTATTTTTATGTACAAATTATATCAAATAGGAAATTTCTCACCCACGATCGTCGTGCACTCTTTTCGTCTGCGTTTCACATACGATCAATACTAACCCGCTCACGTGTTCACTTATTAATTATTAATAAATATATCACATTTTGCACATCACACTCTTCGTATTGGCCATCTCAAGCTGAAAAGGTGCTTGGAACAAATTCACACACCGCTCACAAACCGTTTAGTGGAGGTGAGAAAACACATTTCAGGGATGTCTCGGCATTCTTTTGACGACTTGACCTCAAGAGATTCGTCTATTCGGCTTCATAGAAAAATTATAATTTTTCGCAATTTTGCCTAAGATCCGTAAGCCGACATTAACTTCATACCATTGTCGAACAATGGCGTTTGCTAGTAGCGTCCTACTGTGAGCGAGCTTACTGTCTCAAATTAGCATTAAACGGGTAGCATTACAGTTTTGTGTTAAACTCCAAATATATTCTTTTTGTTGTCTTTGACATGTATCGGCGTTTGGCGGTCCAATAGTAATTGGTGCCTCGTTCTAACGCAACTATGGAGCAGTCAATGCAGCTTTTATTTCGCTGATTCCACTCAAGATACACGGCTTCTTATTCATTCTAACTCGCGCTAATTTGCTTTGTTTAGGGCTATCAATAATGTGTGTAGATCCAATGCGCCATTGTTTGTCACCAATAGCTTCAGGCTGAGCTGGTTCTTTCATTTGGCCGTTTTGCGCCCGCCTTCTGTTTTCGTTGTCATCTTCTGTTTTTCCGACGTCGTCCTGCTTCTTTTCCACTTCTGAGCAAACGTTTACATTTAGCGCAACGGCTACGCCAATGCAATGCATCCTTCTGGCCTTCACTTCAGATATTTGGCTTCTCACGGATCACTTCATTTATTGTCCATCGGTCAGTACCTTTATAACAATGTATAATAATGTACACACATTATACACTTCAGTAATGTACACGTAAATTCGAGGTGCTGCCCCTGATTCGCCCAGGGGCCAATTGACTGACCGAATCTTGGATGTCATTGCAATCTGCCTCCGCTCCTCAAGAAGCGCAGAAGCGTACTTATTTTATGACCGTGTTACGGCATGCGAAATTTTATTCCTATAGCTAGCACCCGTAGTATGTCAGCTCATACATAATCATCAAGCGTTTCTTGCGATTAGCAGATCAGCCAGCAGGTATTAGGGATAAAGCGAAGCTGCTTGCTTGAAATCTACCAAAGATATACATTAGCCGAAGCACATCCATTCTATATATATATATATATATTGGAAAATGTCTATTTACAGGATTATTTCACTTAAGGCGACTTTACAGTGTACAAGCGTTTGCATCGTCTCGGCCGCGGGTCAGGTGCTGTGCTGATAGCATGAGTTTTTCGACGATCTAGCCGTTGTACAACTAGCGTACAATACTTAATTTCACGTGGTCTACAAACTCTAGTAACGGCTGTATATTTTGCGGGTAACATCTTTCAATTCATGTATCTCACATGCCTATCGAGCATCTACTCATCCGATTTATCACGACCAACGAGGTCATTCAGCTTCATCCGAAGTTGAATAGAGCCTCCACAGGGTCAGGAGCCATTTCCTGTATACCGCATATCAGCAGTGGGAGTTTTTAGCAATAATAAGAATCATTAAGACAAACCGAAATTCCTCGTTTCGCTTACTGCCCGCAATTACTTCTACTGTACATGAATAGTAACTACAACCGCAGTAGTTTTCTATTTATACATATGGCAGCATCCATCGAAGTATTGGATGCTACCCCTGCGGCAAAGATTTAAAGCTATTAAAGCAATCACGCACCCTATAATGTTAATAGAAGTCTTTTTGACATTCTTTGAGAAAAGCACATTTCTTCATCTGCTTATGCTACCTTCAACGTGTTGCGAATGATGCCCACTTTGGCGGGAGATCAGCATGCGAACATTTTTTGTTTTATGGGCGCCTCAGTTCATCGTTACTGGCCTTTCAAGAAAAATAAGTTCTGTGTCAACCTTTGACTCTTAGAGCTCCGCTTAGAAACAGTTTTCATGCCACTTCGAGGGCCTAAAGTACCTAAAGTATTGACATTGCAAAGACTGAACTAACTATGCAAGTAGCGCTAGATAAACCAGCTAGATTTCTGCTACTACCGCGCACAATATTTCCACCCTCCTCAATCGCTAAGTCACTGTGGACAATTTCACCGTAGTCACTTGCAGCCTCATACGGGATTGTTATTGCATACTGCCGATCTCAGTACATAGTCTTGCCAACATATAGAAATGCTAAGACGTGATTTATTGAAAGGTCAAATATGCACGGCTTTTTTTTTTAGAATATAGAGGTACGAGTTGTTTCGACACTTAGTATGCCGGTGCTAACCAATACGTTAGGTGACAGCCCTTCGGCCTGCCACGCTCTTCCACCAGCGCGTAGAGCAGAGTAGCTAACCCGACTTCAGTTTCACAAAGTCGCTATTCAATTATGAAATATAAGCCGTGTGCTTTCCACACATTGTACGCCGATTGATACCGTTCCTAAATCGAATGGCAAATAACTTCTTGCGTGATTTTATCTTTATAACTTGTTCCTCCCCCTTCCCTCGTTGAGAAGGTTTACCTGATCTTCCGTGCGTTTTCCTACATACAACCTTTCTTACTCTGGTTATCCATTTGTGCACGTACATTTATAATCGGCACTGCGCCTACGTTGAATTCAGCTGATTTGGATTGGAGTTCTGGGCCATTTGAGGCCTTCAATGCTTAGAATCGATAACCAGAGCCCCTTCCCGTTTAGCTCTGCCAAGAACACCCACCGACAGCGTAGGTACATTACATGCTATGAGTCGACTAGATCTGGATTACTACGTGTATCATGCATTGCCCGCTATACGGTTGAGGTAACTTCTTCTATTGGCGTCATCGCTGGTTGCCACGTGTGTAGATGCCCGAAACTGCCCGAGGGTACTCGTTTGTTGTCAACGGGTCCGGCGCCCAATCCGCTAGCGCCGGCGCAAGCAATCGACCCACCGACAGCTCCGGCAAGCCCAGTTTTCGTTGGTGACTCCGGAGAGTCACTCATATCTTCGGCCAACTCACACTCGCAGCATTCTGATAATAGTAGCGTGGGGTCCACCTGCCAACAGAAATAATTCCTTGATAATTAAAGGCCCCATAGGCAACGACGTTTAGGCCTGCTTATCATTGATTATGATTTATTTTGTCTCTCCTTTTATGTTACTTTTTTTTCGATTCCGCGGAAGCACTCCGAGAACGGAGAGCATCGGAGAAAAGTCTATGGAGTACACGTATCATATTAATCAAAATGCTACTAGAGGTTGAAATATCTAGAAGAGAGACCTCTGAAAAATGCGAGACCATTCTCTGGACATTTACGTTAAATGTTGTTCATTTTTTCCTATAAAATATGTTAATGCCAATAATTAATAGGAATAGTAATAGTTCCTCTATAATTTGTCTCTCTACAAGATAGAGGGACAGACTATCGGACATTGTCGTCGCGACGACTGAACCCCGTTCATTAATAAACAGTAAATATGTGCTAAGTGTCTTATGTGTGTATTATACAAACAAACCAGTATTTCTATCTGAGCACTGATAAACCTTAGATACTTTGTATGCGTTTCATCGACATGTGGTCACCACCTCTGGGCAATCAGGGCTGGACATAGGAAGCTGGCTTTGGCTACAAGCAAGGACAAGATCCTTTCCTGGGCTTGAGAAAACGGAGCACGAATGCCGACGTTCTGGATGCTCAACATTGCAACAGAAGTGTTTGACGACGGGGGGCTCGGGAATTCGTAGATGTAAGTGGTAGGTAAACGAATTTGTTTAGCCGCCTGCTGGCCATTTTTTTGGCAGAAGCAAGGCACATACTATCTATATTATATTTTCTTGCCAATTGTTCCTTTTAAGAAGCAGCTGCCCTCGGGCCCAACGCACTAAGTAGAGGGAAGTATTTTCATTCCGCGTATAGAATCCTTGAGTGCTGATCTTCGGCCTTTTCGGCCACATAACACCGGAGACAGGTTGTGATATAACGACCGGCCGTTCACATTCGAGTCCGTAGATCTAATATAAAGTGCCACTCGTCGCTTGCTCCAGAAAAATCACTTTCTTACTTTAAATTTCATTTTTACCACCATGTGTATACGTGCTTTGGTTCACCGTATAGTGACAAGGAATCAGAGATGGTAGTAGTTGTTCATGACAGCCTTACTTGAAGCGATGTATCGCAACTATCAAGAATTGTCTATTATTATCTAATTCTTGCTTGGAAGAATATTTGAGTTACGTCTATATTTAAGAATGTTAGATATGTGCAGACTTTGAAATGACGTTTTCAAAGCGCAATAACGACTTTGTTCCCGTGCAAATATGATTTTTTTAACAATACTTCGAAACTCTCGCGTATAAATTGTCAGTAGTATAACGGAACAAAAGCCTCGACATCAAGAGTTTGTTAGTTACCTGCGGAACGAAGATAAAACGTTAGGCAGATGCGACAATAAAGGATAACAAAAAGAACCGATGGCATAAGGGTTTATCGATATTCTACTCCAGTGTAACTGTAGCGTTTTTTCCTCCTTACCATTTCTACAAGGCCCTCTTCCGAAATACAAGTGAGTAATTCTGGCCGCTTGCCGATCTCGTTGAAGTCATCGTTATCCTCAAAGTTGCTCATCTGAGCATTGAGTAGGTCGACCGATGTGGCCCATGACACCGTTCGCTGCAGGCGGTCAAGTCGCGCCCGACACGAGACGCACTCGTCGACTGCTGTGATAACCCATTCACGGACGCCAATCCACGTGATGGAAAGCATTCGCAGCGAACATCGTGTCACCCATCAACGAGAGAGTTGATCGAAGAATCACCAAATGCGTGTCGAGAAATTGAGAAAAAAGCAGGATGAAAGAAAAGCCGTACAGGTCAACGTGTCTATTCAGTGACGAATAGCTCACTAGATGGCCGGCAGTCATAGCACTATTTTTTTCCTCTCATCTCATACGAGTAAAACTTCAGCCCCATGTGATTCTCCTTTTTCCAACCATTCCTCGTACCGACAAAGGAAAAGATGCGTCTCTTCCATGCGCCGTAATTCGTTTTTTTCCCGTAATGTTGCTTAACATCGCAGGCACATCGGCTCAGGACCCGTCAGGAAAACTCAACAGCAGGCAATAAGGCTGCGTAGCCTAGTAGTCTGTGGCATTCTCATACACGTGCGGCCCTCCTAGCCAAGCGCGCCGGGGCCTGCAGACGGGCCGGCCCCTGTGTAGCAGGGCCTTTCATGCTACCTCCACACGCCGACCTCCTTCATTCAAGTAGCGCACAGTTCATTCACGGCGATGGGGGCACCCGCCGTCAAGCCAAGTCTCACGACCGCATCCTCCTCTGTTAAGGCGCCAACTCATTGTTCTTTTAGCATTTTGCTAGACCAGCACAAACTGCTTCATCCCGAGAAAGTTACAGTCTCGTCTCCCTTCGCAGCATGACCCCCACTGGCCTCCACCCATTAACGGCACCCCTAAAAATACTGGGGGAAGACGCAAACCGCTCGTAAAAGCAAACCACGTCCCTTGACCCGAAACTTTCATTTTCGCTTTTCCTCCGCGTAGTGACAAAAAACTTTACGAGTATATAAGTGCAGTGTGTATGTCGGCCCGTCTGTATGCAGACATCTCGAGTGACAAGCGTGAGTTACTCTGTACGGCTGTCACTAAACTAAAAAAAGCTGCGGAGCAGTAGCACGTGTATGCGTCGAGGTATAACAGAGCATTCGAAAGATTCCTAGTCATACAGTAATTCGTCATATTAGCCAGCAATTCTTGATTAAAGACATGGCAACAACTCAGAACTGCGGAAGTGAACAGTTATCAGCCCACCTGTATTCGTTCATCATAGTTAATACTACATGCATGGATATATTACTTTAATAGGGATTGCTTAGCCTATATGGACAGTGCACGGTGCGAAATATGACCCCGCCCGAATTCGAGTCTTCTCACGAATCCAACCATTTTTGAGGAACTGTTAAAAAAATCACCTAATAAGAGGAGGCACCGCGGTATTTGGTTGCCTATTTAACCGTTGCATCTACCCGGAGATCGTTAGCATTATATAAATTCTAAATTGCGCAGAAGTCATAAATGCCGCTTACCACGCCAGCAACTTCGAATCTTAGAGCTCGAAAACAAAACTCTATTTCTATCAAATAAAAGATCTTCCAACACCGTTGACTTCTAGCTATCATTTGTTAGCTGCTGTTCTCAGTTGTCTAAATCTCTCTCTCTTTATATATATATATATATATATATATATGTCCATCATCACTGTCTCTCAATCAAACCGTGTTATCTCACGCTCTCTAACAACACACCTCGACTATCCGCGGCTACGAGTCCAGTTGGTCCTCCAGGACTGTGGTACGTTCCACGCTCCCTCCAGCGGAATCCCCCATTGCAGGCCAGCCCCGCACAGGAATTTCCGTTGCTAAGAGCGCCAGAAATGGCACCCGAACCCGTCGCCACCAGTACAGGACAGTAGTTACCATTGGCGTGAAGGGACCCCGCTGTCCCTACGCCCCCGTTTGTCCGTTTGGACACTACGACAGCCCCCACCGACGCCGAGTTATTGCGAAAACTGCTGCTACCAGATTGACTGCACGTATGCCAGCTGCTCGATAGACTGCTGTTCCTGCAAGGGATCGAAGCATGGATCGAAAGCTGTGTTACATTTCGACCACTGAGAAGCCGCGGACGCTGGGGTAAGTCGTAGACAACAGAGGAGAACAAAAACAAAAAAAACAGAAGCACATGCCAAATGGGAGTGCTCAAGTGTGGGTCAAGCGTGTTGCCAATTGGGGAGCCGCCGGCGGCAAACGATATGCTCTCAAGAAAAAAGGTGGCACTCTAGCCTGATCGTACACGCTACTGGGTCACGCTCGATTCGTATACCCACAGAGCTGGGTCAGGCCGCTTAGAACAATGCAGGGACGGGTACTTGGACGTAACGGGGAAAAAAACCCAGATCAGGCCAGCAAGCGGCAATAGTCAGGGTTTTGTATAGTGGGAACTTCTTGCTGTGATCGGCTTCGTGAACGAAGTTTATGGACGAGTTGCGTAACCCTGCGTTTATTGACTCTTATAGATGGAACGTCGTGATCGCGCGCTAGCATCTCAGCATCGACAGAGTGCAAAGAAACATGAGTAGAAAATTGGCAAGGATTGTGTGTGTGTATGTGTGTACCCGATGCCGGAGAAAAACTGCCCTACGCCTCCAGGACCCTGCTGATATGGGATCGAGAGTGAGCACAGAGAGATGACACGTGACGGCAAATCGCAGGTGATTGTGATGTGTTTTTATTGCAAAATTCTAGTCCACTGCGCCTGATTGTTGGAGTTGGTCTACCCAAAACCTCCAATCAGACGAATCGATTCACCGTCGAAATATGTTCCCCACACGATTGAATTGGGGATGGGTTGGACGGGACGTCCAACTGCATCAACGAATACTCGTCCATGTTCGTTCAAGTCTCGTGTTTTCGCGAAAAGTCTAGCATTACCGTTGGAACGGATCGGCGTACAGTATTCGACAAGCGGCCCGGTGCGAGACCGGTAGCGCAAACAGAACTACGCTGGCGAGCAGGGCACAGCCCGATGAGACGTAGAACGGTACTCGGAGATCGCCCGTCCACCAGACCCCCAACGCCCCGGGGGCAAATCTCGATCCTCCGCCGGATGAGTTTCCCAAAGCGCCTCCAGCTGACGGAGACGACGGACTCGAGAGGTATTCTGTCAAAGGATGAAAAATTCTGGGTTAGCGTCATTGGCCAGCTTTTTAAACGCGGACCCTTCCCCGTAATAGGATCAGCGCTCACTAACGCAAACTCCGTATCGGTACTGCCAACTTAGTGTATCAGGTATGTGGCATTTTACAGTAAAAACGTTGTAAGAAAATGGTATTGCTGTACGAATGCAGCGGCGACAAAATGTAGACATTCTACACATTAATACAGAGCACGAGATCGCGAGTCGGTAGGACGAAATTTGATGGCGCAGGACCCGCCATAACTACGCTTTGTCGGGTTGTCCTAAACGACCCTCATGTTCGAACAGGCCAACGCCAGGTGTCAGGCGATAGACACATACGTGTGATTGGCAGAATAAGTATAATTGGCGCACTCATCGACCAGTGGACGAAACCCCACGCCCTCGAGAAGTGCCTTGCACGCAGACGTTCAAACACCAACAGCTTGAGCGAATAGCCAAGACCACCAGAGAGAGCTCCACATAGGACGGCCAGCAGCGACAGTCCACGAAAGCCTCCAAGAGCCAGGGGGGAAGCGCAAGAGAAGCTCAGACCAAGAAGACCCGCCTGAAAGTTCAGAGGCCAAACGACGTCATCGGTAATAATCGTTTAACCCGTCTTTACTGGATTTAGTGATTACCTTTGTCAGGCTAACTCCATTGTTATTAAAACGACTGGTAAAAGCACTATGCAAACTACCAAAGTCACCCTAGAGGCTATTAGTAAGCGGAGTTGTCAGGTTTATGCGCGGTGGCGGGTTATATTATAGCTCACTAGAATCTACACTGGGATTGGTATATACTAAGGCATTTTTTGATATAGGTAGGTAGGTAGGTTCCAGCGTGGTCCGAGCCTTCGAAGCAACTATTGAGAACCTGCTGTGGAGCATTCTGAAACACTTTAATATGGAACAATCTTGTTTTAACTACAGCACTTCCGATTAAACATAATTGTGTACGTGTTCTCAAAGGAGTTTGCTGCCGTGTCATAGTAGGTGAGTGGCGAAGAGACTTGTTCCGAGTTTAAGCACATGATATTGTGTGTCTGTGGCATCTGTGATTGTCGTTTCATGTACCTGTACAAGTGTCCTTACCTGAGAAAGGTATCTTCGTCCGACGTAGCAATCGTCCGAGTTGCCCACCACGAGCATTCCGAACAGACACGTCCCAAACGTGTGCGCGAGACCTAGGATCGTCTGGAGAAGGTATTGGTCCCCGACGGATCCCATGCCAGCCGCCAAGCCGTCATCTTCAGAGGTCGCCAAAGGTACCTGGAAATTGAAGTCAACCCCACGTGCAAGCGTAAATTTTAGTTAGTTTTCAGACAATAAGAGAAGAAACGTCAACCGCGAAATGAACCATTAACGCACCTCGAAGCTGCCAACAAAGAGCGTTAACGCGTACGTGAGCTAGACATCCTACCAATCTTAAGTGGGACCAAGTGAGGTAGTGAGGTATTGTCACTATATCTATACTTTGCGGAATTTCGACACTTTTGTCAGTTTGGAATTCTCCTTTACATTACGCACTTGAATGCACAGCAATAGATATTAAAATAAGCCGTTACAAACTTAGCTGCGGCCATTCGGTTTTTCTATAAGCACACAAATGCAAAAATCCCCTACGTTACATATGTCTATGCATCTCTTTAGCGCCCGATACGTGTGCCTTGCACCAACACATGCGGCGATCTCAGTTTCGTCGTAGCACTTACGATAAAGAGGAATGGCGTGTGTATGGCGAACGACGCAAAAAAGCAGACGACAATTAGAACGCGGACGGTCTTCGTTCGAAGGGTCGAGAACTCGAACATTGGCGGTTTCTGGCTCGTTGGATTCTTCTCCTTGATCTTCCGACGCTGGAACGAACGAAACGCCAGAGGCCGATCCGACAAACATTGCACCCGTCACAGCACGCCCGCCACCGGAAGGTGTCCATGCGCGAAAAGCGCAAGAAAAGGAAACCCCAAGCGGGGACGAAAGTGGCCGGGGAAAACCGAAGCGCCGACAAGAAAACCGGAAAGAGAAGCGGAAATTACCTCGTTAGATACCGAAAGAAGGACACAACATTGAAATTTGGACCCGGGCGTATAACGGCGATGAATAGAACACACCAGGCGAATGGTGATCTAGTATAGTTGGCACCTTTCGCTTTGGGCGGAAAAAGACAAACACAGAGACACATATACGAGATAGAATGAAAAAATGAATCAGCGGGAGAGATTCTCGTGAGAACCGCATTACCATCAACATAAATTCAGAGGGGAGATTTTTGCAAACTAAAATCATCCATTCCTTTTAAATGTCCCAGTTTCAAAATCAAAATGGCGCCCTCATCAACGGTAATTATCAGCGACAGATAAGCTCGGTTTGGCTCTAGACGAATACCCCACTAGTGACAGCCTCAGGCTACGTTAACTCACAGAATGACCAGCAATTCCGACTTTTACTTCTCTATATATAATTTCCCATGACGAGTGCATGTTTTTATAGCAGACGGCCGATTTAAACTGTCGCATGGACTGATCCAAGTTGTCGCAGCGCTTTTTAACCAAACGTATGGGTAATTACCGCTAAAAGAGATAGATGAAGATGTCACTTTCTGAGGGATTTCTTCGTCCAAATGTGAAATTGTCGAAGGTCATAAAAAGCCGAATTAGAACTGGCAATCAATGACCGCTCAGGGCCCTTTCGAGAGGTTTGCCCGACCAAGCTTAGAGCGAAAAAGATTTTAAATAGGTATCGGCTGTTTATTACCGAGATGGAGAAGCTAATCGAAACGAACAGACGTCGTAAAAGAGACGGAGTGAGACATAGGGAGGCTGACATTAGCGTAGAACGAGTATTGCTAAAATTAAATCAGAGTACTAAAAGTCTGTGGAGTACTTAGTAGCAATCGTAATCATGACAATCAATACAGGGGAAATACATACGGGGGAACACTGGCGTTTTATGGGACAGGGATCGACGTAGTATGAACGCATTTTTAAGAATCGCTTTACGGTGCTTTTGACTTCTCACGTTCCGTAATTCGTCCAACTTGAAAACGCACCTTTCGGGACAAACTTCGAGCTGATTCGGCTTTATTTTCCAATAGTTGCCGAAATGTCAGACTTAGCAGTTTGAAACTAGAGTTTTCGATAGTTCTTTGTATTACATGTCTTGGGCGGGTCGAGTACTCCATGAAGTCCAATCCGTAAGTGACAATTTCGTCTTTTCTAGAGCTAAAAATTGTTGAGATAATCAGCAGCTGGAAATTTTTGTTAACATAATACATTTTGTTATATTAGCTCCTCTCGTTTGTAAATATATGGGACAAGTTGGTATGGAAAACAAACCAAAGTATCGAATGAAAAAGTGTAATATAGGGTTAGAGGGTATACTTTTCACCATTTCTTACAAAATTTAGAGGCTACTTATCACATTTGATTGTAGAGTACATTTATGTGAAAGAGTGTAATGGTCGTTTTATTGGATTCCGGATCTGGAGATAGTTCCGTATCAACTCTGAAAACCTATATTGTACGGAGCCCGCCAGCTGTGACTGCTACGACCAAAAACGACTCGTGCAAGGCCGGATTTACATTTTATGCAGATTTTTGGAAATTATCAATCTCTTCTAAGCTGAGTTTGGACATCGGTAGATTGCACGTGACAAAAGCAATGAACCGATGGAGAATCTTGGGTATCACTCACTGTGTATACCATTTAAACCAAACTTACAATTCTGGACTAATGCTTCATCATAGCCTGGCATAAGTTGCGCGCTCTGTTAATATGCCGACGTGACAACGAAGTTCTTCCTTAATTTGTGTAGATGTGGTTATACATCTTACACCCAGAACTCGTCACATGATATGGACAATCGCAATACAAGATCTAATAATCATATTAAAAATTATAAACTTTGTGATTGTTACAGAACGTGCTTTAAAAAACATTTCAAAGCATTGACGCGATAAAATATGGCAATAAACATATTTTTATTCGCATACTGATTGATGTTTACTTTATTGCATTGCTTTGCACACTGGCACCGCTCTGTTAACGAAGGGGCTTACGATGATAAACGTTGTCGTAGCTTCGTTCGGCCCCCAGCATACCATGCCAATATGATGACAATGCATAGCGAAACGGATCACCTTTTGTGTTATGCTGTAGCTGAACGAAGCAAGCGAACACTTCGAGAGTATTATATACTTATAATAAAAAATATAGTGACAATAATAGTGACGGTGGTAATAATAATAACCAATTTTTTTTTGTTCAAAAGTTGTCTCGTGTGGAGATCCTCTACTTATTTACCACCAGTGCTTATCTTGAGTAGTAGCCGCTTTATCGCATACCCGGCGGCGCAACCGCTCATGTCATTCACTTAAAAATTCGCTGCATTAGGGCACCCCAAGTAATGCCTAATTTTATTGGTTGGCCGGCTTTTTCAACAGGGAAACGTGTACTACACGTGTCTGAGTTGGTTATCGAGATGAGGAATAACCGTCAGCTGCCGGCTTAAATTTTTTTGGCTAGCTACTCGAATCGCCTGACACTTTACCCAGTAAGTTGTGTTTTAACACTAGATTGGTCAGATAGAGGAGCGTTTGTTGCAAGTCTCTGACATAAAATGGCTGATACCCAAAAGAAATATATATATATATATATATATATATATATATATA
>MNPL01004904.1:0-13618 GCA_002081605.1 Tropilaelaps mercedesae
TATATATATATATATATATATATATATATATATGTATATACATACATGAACGATTAAATGAGACGATTCAAATATATTTTTCCATCATGCTATTTATCTCCTTGGTAGCGAAGGTGTGCGCCTATGTGTCACATCTGATTTATTATAATTCTCGTTATCATTTTTCAAAATATTGTATGTACGTTATTGATTTCCCCTCGCACTCATAAATGTACTAAGCTTGAATAAATAGAGTCATAACTACTTTTATATTCCATGATATTTTATATGATGTCTCTTAATGCAAAATGCCAGCAACAAATCTTGTCTAAGCACAAAGCGAGTGCAATGCTTTTTTGGCTAATCATGTACAGCTTTGAGCAGTCTGAGACCATTTGCGGCAACGCTAGCTAATGCAATTTTTAAGTCGCAGGCTGTTTTCACAACATGGACACAATGTTTAAGGACGAGGTGCCGACCGCTCAACGCTCGTTTTTTGGCCACACGAACTGATTTAGTGGTAATATACAGAAAATCAGTAAGGTAAAATGAGAACACACTATATCCGGTAGTGTCAGGAGAAGGATTGTCCGAACAGAAGTCCGCAGACCCCTCCAGGGGCATCGATCACTCAGTCCGATACCCTCGCACAAGATTCGGACGACCTTTTCTCCCATGGACAGACATGCACATACATACGAAGGCACATACACATACGAAGAAGTATAACGGAGCCCAATGTTCCCTCGACTTTAGTCGAGGACTTCGGCTTACGAAATAACGTACGCATTTTGCTAGCTCATTTCTGTTCACCAAACGTCCTTCGTGTGTAGAACCCAGAGACACACCAAAAAACAGTACTTCGTTCGGCAACACAACAATCACGACATAACGAGTAGGGCATTCTAAACAAAACTATATCTTATTCGAGTTAAGAAAGGATGAGGCAAGCGATTAATTCAGTAGTTGACTAGGCAGTTTATTTATGATCCTGTCTATACTGTCTAACGTTGCGTTGTTCACAATTTAAAAATCTTTGTATCGTAGTTTAAACGAACGCTACGCAGAAAACTCTGTAAGTTTTGTACTTGAATACCTTGAACCCGTGTTATTTAGGCTTAAGCGCATGGCCATATTGTTATGATAGTGTGTACTAACATCCAGTATGTCGTTACAAGTTGTGATTTTACAATAGCTTTGAATGATTGAATAATGTGTAAAAATAATCTATTTATAGACAGAAAAATCTTTGTATGTATATAAAACGATAATTGTTATTTTTCTATGATCAGATGTACCAAATGTTTTACACATATTAGATTTCAAATATAGTAAATAAGGCTTGTGAATTAATTATACTAAAAACCATATATTTGTGGCTTACGTTTTCTATTATTTTTATCAGTAGCTAGCATAAATTTTAGCCAATATTTGTGTTTCAATAAATAAATGTACTCGCGTCTGCTTAGCACTCGAGTCGGATGACGCGTATGTTAAATCCCTTTGAACATAGTATCTAATGCACTAGTAGACAACAGGCATGCAATAAAGTTCCTGATCGAATAGAAGGACGCAAGTTCGTAAATCCATGTAGAGCACACCTTCGAAGCACAAGGAGGATGCTATCAGTTTAGATAGTCAGACAGCACCGTCCACAGTTGTAACGCTGTTTCACATGCACCTGACGCTTCGGGTAACGCAGCTTTATCATTGTTTTCAGTACGCAAAGGTGTAAAGGAAAACTGTACAGCTGTCTTGTTGCCTCAAAAATCAGAAGTCGCGAATCAAAAGAAGCGAACGCGACTGATAGGCAAGTCTCTCGCAGCGGTGTATACTAGTGACGTAAATCTTTAAAGCATTTCACGACGAGGAAAAAGCGTCACCACATGAAAAACTTCGGGTGCCTTTCTCATCGTATACGTTCACCAAGACATCGTCGTGGCTGCAGGCTCTCAAGTTGCTTTGCATCGCTGCCCTGAATTGACGAGCAAAGAAATCAAGAATATTACACATTGACTATATGATGGAGTGCTAGGCAGACAGCTTATGCAGGAAACTGTTGAGAAATGGGCAGTGAGATTATAGTGCAGAATACAGAACTAAAAAATGCAAAACATGGTTTACAAACCGTCTTCTTAAGTACACGTTTGAAGAAAAAAGTTGGAACTGGATATGCTTCGATTCAGACATGCTACAAATACAAGAGAACACCGATGATAAATACTGATTCAATACTTTTTTAAAACACAGTGCAGATGTATAAAGTACTCTGTGTAGGACTGGGGCTTTAAACATGATGTGAAAAGTTTGTGGATACTTATTAAAATACAGTATAAATGCTGGTCTATTGACGGAACTTCCGAGTTTTGCACAGCTAGCTCGTAAAATAGTTGTAAAACAATATCTCACTCGCCGGAGACATTAAGCTCCATTTTGTTGTAATATGTACCTATATACCTTTTTTATATGATATATCCATTCGTTTAATATAACACATAAGAACTGACAAACAATATTCCCTATATTTTATCTACAGGGTTTGGTATTTAGTTCCTGAACATACCGACAGAATTCAGTGCTCCCACTTCACAAAGCTAAAAATGTTTTTTTAGAACTGACCATCAGCTAGCATTTAACTCCACGGTAGCAGTTTTTGCATTACTTCGTAACACGGACCCTATATAAAATATAAATATGCACCGTAGGGAATCGAACCCGTGCGCCTATGAGTCTCCTCCGGTCGCACGGCGTATACGAATGCACCAAGCCACCGTGCTCGAGTGCACGAAGCTATAGCCTGCCTGCTGAACTCATTTGAAACGAAGGGCGTTACAAACATGGAGTCGCGACGATTGAAATGGCTCGCGACTGCAGTTAATAGAAAAGCGATCTCGGGCGAATTATTTTTGCCATTTTTAAGGCGTAGAATTTCATAGGAAGCGTAAAGATCAACCGTCGAGGAGAAGAATACAATCCAAAAAGAAAAAAAAATCCTATAGAGCTCAAGCACCGGGTCTTAAGGTGTTTCAACGTTATCAACCCACAGCTAGATTAAATTTTACCATATTGAACCGTTTGCCTTCTCCCAGAGAGGTTTCGACCTGTTTCGACTTGAAACAATCCACCGTAGACAATGAGCAGCTGATACTCCAAAATTTGCGCGAACATCGAATGATTCAGGCAGTTGAAGGTGGCCGCAATATCCAAAACCAGTCCAAGGCAAACCAGTTTATTTTAAGTCGCATCAGAAATATTTTGGTAGAGATGTGCGAGGGAGATTTGAGTCGACAGTAATCCTCGAAAATAAACGGAAACAAAAATGAAAGAGACTCGAAATACTTCCTTAGCCTACAAATCGTTAGCTTCTTACAAACTTTGGATAGATGACCGAGCAGGGAAATTGACCGATAGTTACCAATCCAAGTACGCTCTCCGTTGTTCTTAGAAAGAAAAATTATCCTTGCGTCCTTTAGTTCGGTTGAAAATATGCCCCTGTTGAAGAACCGGTTAATAATGCGAGTCAGAGGACGCGCGATAGCTGACAGTGAATTATTTAGTAGCTAGTTAGGCATTGGTGGCTCAGAGCCCACCATCCAGCCACAATATTCTCAAAAACCATGTGAATTTCGAATGAAGTGACGTCACATAGCCTGAAAAATCGCAGAGTGCCTGTTGAGTTCCTTAACAACATTCTGACGACTCTGCAGCTGTCGTTCGGAATAGGGGTCGAGCAGGATAGCAGCAGTCTGGATTCACCTCTACCACAGATGTACCAATGGAGTTGCATAACTGAAAAATGTAATTTGTCAATTTCAAAAGAGGTTTTTTTAAAATGGCGTTATGGAAAGCCGCAAGGTCTGCCTGCATAATTGAAGAACACAATAATAGGCCGCCTTAGATTTTTTTGAGGCGCTTTATGGTGCTATCTGTACAGCTGTACAGCTGTAACATTACGCCTAATTCGTCGGAAATCCGGAGTAAATTTGAATTTGTAGCGAATAAAAAGCGCAGCTCTCCTCTAAAACAACCCCGAAGTAATTATTGTATTCGCAATAACGTAGTCTATAGAAAGCCTCGAATACTGCGTTTACATCAACGCAACGTACGCGGTCAACCAAATAACGTTACAAACCCAATTAGAGAATTGTTCAACGGAGGCTTTGTCGTGCCGACGAGAGAAACAAGGAGCTTCAGGTGAGCCGGCCTGTACCGCCAATCAAGACTTATTGACTAGCAAAACAACAGAATAGTGGTTCGAAAAAAGCGAAGTCGACCAAAACTCAACAGTTACAAATCGTCTACAACACGCCACAGCGATGTGATGAACACACGTTTATGACGACGGGCATGTAGCTTTGTCAATTAAATGATGAAAATCTCTAAAACAAAGTCACTAATATTCTTCACAAAGATGCCACTTAGAAGGTTTACATTCGAGTCACCTAACAGCGAACAAAAGAAGGTGGAACTAGAGAGAATGACCTCATCACTTGAAAATCCACGAAAGTGCCTTTATGGGCAAAATTACTGGGGTAGAGACCAACAAGCGCACTTTCAAACTCAGAATCCTCCTTTAGTCGAAGTCGAATTGCCTGAAGAGTATTATAATCATTGGTCCTTCGATTATAGAGAGACTACACAACGTGGCCATACGAAGATGACAACGCCTTCGTCATACCTCACAATCAGAGGCGAAGGAATTGAAACTCGGAAGACTGTGGCTCGTATTTTTAGTACTAATTAAAGTAAAATACATCCTTTGTAACTACAGCTAAGGCGCGCAAATCTGACCACAGTTTTCCACACCGTGTTGATATGTTTCTTGTTCACACGCTTGCTAGTGACTGCGTACTCTGATTCAATACTATATATTTGACAATAATCGCGACCCGCTTATATATTCATTTACTTAAGCATGTTCATTATATAAAGGTATACGCTACAAATATTTAAATTTTTGCTAAAATTATTAAGCCGACTTTGTCTTACTTTCGTAATATCGTTCTGCGAACCACTAAGCTCTCCTGCTTAAAAGTAATATCAACCTCATCCTAATGAATAATTTTAAGTTCTGCGAATAGAGAGTAATAGTTTCAACGGCGTAAAACATTTAGTTTAGTCAGCACTAACACCATTCCTAATTAGTGCTAACCACTCGCTAACACGTACTATCGAATGAAAGCTTTATACATGTACCAATATATCTTTCGACAAGCTCCACTATAGTAATTTTTATTTTAAATGAATAAAACTTAATTGCATAGACCTCTGCTTCAAGATCTCCTTTACCCGCTCTCAGGTAGCCTCAATGCAGTACCTCACGTAGCCTCAACACCTAACAAAGACACCCGCTTTTATCAAGCGTTACGTGAATATCATCAGTTAGACAATGATATTTTAGAAATTATAAAAAATAAATAGTCCAGACTCATTATAATATAGAACACTTTATACTATGTACACACATCCAAGGTCATTAATATCCATTAAATAGTATCTTGCATGAAAACTCCTTGAAGTTGAATCTTTGAACGTCGAAAAAGTTCTTGCACTTTTCCTTATATCTTTATGCTATTCGTATCGTCCTATCTGTCGTGTTACCCCAGAGACGCCGTGCACTGTGCCCAGCTCTACCGCGCTGATGAGCAGCGTACTCTGGCTGTGTTCAGGCTGAGTAGCATATGTTTAAGTGATCATGATACTAATTTGTAAATTTTTTTATTCGTCTAGACGACACAAACAGTCAGTCTAACCCAATATGTCCTAATGCCTGGACACCAACACTTTTTTGTTTTTACAACAAATTTTAATTTTGAAACACCTCTATCTGCAGCTACATTTATATTCATTTAATTTTGTACGCACTTCGTTGAGAACACATTGTCTGGCGGTTCTGCTACATCGAGACGCATGAATCAATGCTTTTCCCCATATTCAGGCTACCTCTAAGTGTATATATACGTTTATTGAACAACGTTTTTGCTGGTTATGAACTTGGGCTGCGTCAATTTGGTTAAATGTTATTCTTTAGGCACAAATAGTCCGGTGAAGGTGCCACTGATAATTCACCTACTGTATAAACGGTTTAAGGATTCTTTTCGAGTACTCCAAGTTCTATGTAAATTTTAAAATGTCGCGTGTAGGTCGTAGGTTTTCAAGCACTATACAATTGTTTTCGCTCAGTTGTGTTTTGCTTCCAATTCTTCTTACATGGACTACATAATTTTTTCTGATTCTTTGCTTACGTAATATGGAGCAATATAAACGCATGGTGAAATATTTTCTATTTATATCTTTTTGCACTCCTAATGAAGATAATATCTGTCAATCGTGTAAACCGTTGTTCTTATTAGCGGCAAAATTTAAGATGGATGTCCAACTTACATATATATTCCATCAATAATGGCTCTTCTCTTTCAATATGTACAATAGGAATCAAATTAATATGCATTAAAAACTATGTTAGAAGCCGCACGGAGACGTACTTGAAATCTACCACCACTTCCCTTTTTGTTTATCCAGCTTTTCGGCACGCGAAGGAGCATATTGTTCATCGTACCTTCAAAGCCAGGATAGTATCGTTTGCTGAAAAACTTGGCTTAAGATGGCAGCCAAGAGCAATTCGCTCATATTTGGTGGCTCAGCCTTAAGGAGCTTGCTAACACTGCCTGACTGAATTGTCTCCTCATTCGTGCAAACATCTTTAAAACACTGTAAATACTCCGTCTCTTCAATGGTACTTATACCCTCACCTTCCATGTCGGTCTTCAACAGTTAGTTACCAGAAGTACTTCTTTAAATAGATATCAGCAAGATTTTTCAATGCTAAAGGTCGAGTCTTACCAGCGCAAATATTTATGGGCCATCTTAAACGACCGAATATTGGTCATCAGAAATAAATGAATGCGTTTGAAAATTGCAACCCGGTAACAACCTTGTAATCGGGTGCTATGCTTGAATAGTTGAAGAATGAAATTTTTTCTGAGACCACCGGTTGTCTGATTTCCATCGTACGATTATGGGATTGCAAGTTAATATCTTTTTTCTTTTATAAAAGTGTTTTACCATGTCTGTGGGTCTATCATTCTCTTTTGTAAGCTCTAAGAACATTCATTCCTTGTCTGCCTTGTCTCACTATCGTGCTCTGTTTACTCCCAACACCACTCCCATACCAACGAAATATTGATGCGTCGAACATTATAGGCGGACAGGCCGTCCAGCGGTGCACATGTCCCTTGATATGGACGGGAAAGCATTATCGAGAGGCAAGCACACAATTTCTCGATAAGAGCTCGAACACATTCGCTATGTGGCTAGACTAAGCCACGAAAGAATCAAAGAGCCGATGCAGCTGGTGCCTGTTCAGCGAAGTAGCCTATGAACTATGTAAGTCTGCGCTAACGCATCCACTACGGAAGCAGCAAGGAGCAAAATTGCCTCTTTTCTCCTAACACAAATCACTCGAAGTCTGCTATAACTTATCTAGATAGAATGACTCGCTGGTGGAGAACGGGAAAGATATACGTACAATAAAGTTAATAATATTATTAGCCTTAATAATATAATTACTTTTATTGTTTATTTCAATGTATATTTACGCATTGATGCAATGCAAATCAGTCTACTGGATCAACGTGTATGGATTAACTGTATCAACGATGATGACTCCTACCTTATTCAGTTAAGGTCTTTTTTTTTGTACGCAATGGTCCAATGTATTGTCTCCTAACACTGTGTGTAGCATAAATTATAACAGGGTGCAATGTGTGGCTCTGCGGGGAAAAAGGACAACGTAGCCGAGCAGCTTAATGAAACGTTTGCTTTCTACGTGAGGTTCAACTTATTTTCGAGTACGAAAAATTTAACACTACAAAATATTCTTATGCTCACCTGAGGAGAAATAACGTCATGTTACTATGCTCCGTTATACAAACATAATCGGTAAAAATTACGCTGCTACGATGCTAATTATAATGGGTGAAAATAATGCTGCTTTAACCAATATCGGCAGCGACAGGTCATGAACATATCTGCCATTTAAGAGATGACTCATTTTTTAACGATGGATAAATCTGTATTTTTGTAGAACCGCTTAGAGGCCACCCATCCTTCCATTTTAACCTAAGCAGCCTCAGTATATAGTTAACTATAAGATTCTCCTTTCTGACCTGATTTTCCCGACCCACTACATCACGTAATCTATAGGAGGGGCCTACAGGGTCGTTGTTGCTAACTCGAAGAGTCACGCGTCCTTAGAAGGAATGGAACATTCGGTGACCATACAACGTAGATGTTCATCTCTAACTTCCTGTTCTCTCTTTGTACATTTTGCGGTCTTCCCACTGTCGTACTGATTGCCGAATAGAGCGGTGCCAGTTCTTCGGGACTCAGTGGGATATTGCTTAGCAAGACTATTTGCAACCCATTGAAGTTCGCATCCATATGCCAAGCAAGACCAAAGTCACCATTCGTACAATACCGTTTCTCTTCTATGGCATGCCAAGCGTATAAGCAGCATTGATGCCTTCCATATATTGCAGACGATATGATAGTGTCAGCAATTCTCAAAACCTGGGGCACTGGACCTGGCTTCGCTGCGACTGTTCAGGTTTATGGAGTTATTGCGTAGGTCTTAAATGTGTCTGCAGTAGTCGAGTCTGAGGAGGGTAGAAACGGAAGCCGTCTTTGGCGTGTAATGGAGAGACAAAGGTAACGATCGGGTTTGCAATATTTACAAACCACGAGTTGGAATCGTAGTCTTATTACATATATATGTATATATATATATATTAGTTTTGTTTTATCTATCATGCATTGTTCATTCAATTTATATTGGTAATTCCCTGCTATATTTTTCGACAATCTAATACGCTTCGCGTTTTGGATTGAAATGAATGATGAATTTAAAAAACTGCAGTGAGAATTTCTGTCGACAGGACGCACCACTCTTTTCCAAACGATTGATGTTCTATTTTAGCGAAATATACCGAAATGAAGGGAACGAGTAGGGCCGCTGGGTTTCCAACCTTTTTTGTTTTAGTGCTGCCCATCAGCGAAGATTTAACACTCACGGTAGCGCTTTTTGCATTACTTCGTAAGACGGATCCCATATAAATGTAAATGCGCAACAGCGGGGATCAAACCCATGCACCTACGTGCCTCCTCCTGTCGCAAGGCGCACACGAATGCACCAGGCCATCAAGCTCGACTCGGGCTTCCAACCTGAGTGTATCCTACAGACCATCGGTGTTCCCCTGATACTCTCTGCATTGGAATCCGGTTTACCACGAATCACGAATGATCGCCACAAACATGTCAGGTGCTACTCTACAATACGACTTAGTTTTATACTCAAACAGGCGGTTACATTTGCATCAATTTCTCGCGATTTAAAAAAATTAAGGGGAGATTAGTCGTTTAGTAGCTTTAGGACAATTCACGCGGTTAACGCTAAAGCCATGAATTTCGACAAGGGCCTAGTATAGCTGCAAATGATGCGCTTCGTTTGACGTTAATACAGTCGACCATGTTAGTCTCTTCTATTACTTCAATATAGAACTTGGCAGTTTCGAAACATAATTTAGCCGACATAAATATAAGCGAGCTTGAGAAGGCTTTTTAGAGTAGGATGTCATTCTGAAGCCTAAAGAGGTACCTCCGAGCAGCACTATACCTTTATCTGACGTGAAAGTCAGCCCATCGTTCATCGTTGATCAAGAAAAATAAGTTTTACAATGTTACCAATTTAGACCCATAAATCCCTCGAACTTTATTTAACTTATTCAACTGCATTATAATAATGTCACACACGGTTTCGAACTTATGATATCTGCTACAACTCGTTTGCTATAGTATTGGTGATAGATTATTGCTAATATCATTGAACAAAAACGCTCTCACGTGTGAAAGGCCGGGACAGTAGTACACTCTCGATAGAATGCAGAGAGCACCATTTGCGAAAGGAAAACCTGTAACGCTAAACGATTTATTAATTTTTATATGTATAGGTTTGTAATCAGCAGAAGTCGGTATTTACTTTTGTGATTTTAATAACATTCTTCTAGGCACAATAATTGTCAGGTATTTGAAATTAACACTGTAATAAAACTACTCATTGTAACCAGACATTCTAGGCAATAGTATCCTGGCAGAAATTGGATAACTATTAATCCAGGCCATGGGTATTAAACGCACCGCTAATTTTTTGCGATAACGACTGTGAGTTGATGTCTACAAAAAATGTTAAGATGAATGAATTATGGGAGACGGAAAGGATTTGGACCTTGCTCTGAGGAGAAGTGAAAAAAATAAGCTAAAGGACTGCTTGAGCCTCCCATCTGTTAACACTTTAATGGATAATACATGAATATCTCCAGACAGTTGCTATCGGGGTGCAACTAGTACTTGGCAGTAGCTGTTTGATACTAAGATAGGCGTAGTATCAAACGTCATCTAACACTCTTGACGTATTAAAATCATGATGGAAGACCACCTATGGTAACATGGAGACAAACCTAGAACGGTCGATATGTAACCTCACACATAGTAGAGGTCAAAAAATTGTAGAGGAGTATACCTTTTCCGTGGAGGACTCTAGGCAGCACACACAGCTCCACACTGGTGCTGCTTTTTAAATCGGTATTGTTTATGCCTGAAACATGAAGTGCACCATCATATACATTGCAGTGCTATCGACGGAATGCTTCATTTTATTGGGTATTTGATCTTTGGAATTGTACCTTTTGGAAAGAATTTACATGGCCATCATTGGTTTTTTGAGTCTTTTGAATTTTCGACGAAATAGAGCGATTCAATTCCGTCTGTGGACGCAACTCCATGGCAGTTACAGAATATTGGAGAAATCGATCATTTTTAGATTGAAAAGACGGCGGACCAAAATATTATCAACCCGCAGTCTTTTTTATACTATGCGACACTTCAAACAGTAGGTAGAGAAATTATAAGAATGGATTTAAAAGTGAGCTGAATTGAAGAATCCATTTTGCAGGGAAGATCCGTTGCGATTTTTAACCAATAATCATAATTGGAATGGGCAGGCGATGAATTTAGATGATCTGTTACGGCAATTTGATGCATTTTTTGACAAAAGGCACAACTCATACCGCTGCCGTTCTGCGCAGTCAGATTGCATAGCTAGAAGCGTATTCAAACGAAACAATTATGACTTCCCTAGCACAATCCAACGCCATAAAAAAATCAGTTGTATTTCAAAAAAACTCATGCTTTACTGCAGCGCGAAGGGCTTTCTTACTGCAAAGGTCATCAAACAGATTTTCTGCGACGGTCTCAGTTTGTTCTCATTTCACCGTTTCTCCCAACGCAGCTCTGTTGAAAGCTCACCTTGTGAATTCGACTGTCCTGAGCTCCCACGACCGACAGGAAGTTCTTTGATTTTCTATCTGCTGGCCGGCTCGCCAAAAACGTCAAATTACGGTAAATCATTGTTCAATCACTGATTGTTTAAAACCCGAAATGTATGCAGAGTGCATGCGTAATGGTCTAAACCAGTTCTTATTGTATATTGTCGCCGGTAAACGGTGTGTCGGCACTTAATTGTGATTCAATAGGTGAACTTTACCCGTCGGAGCATTTTCGCACACAACATCCGCGAGAATAGCAAGCCCGGCTAGACGCGAATTAACTGTTAAGATGAGACAGTTACTTACATGCAGCTCAAAATGCTCTCGACAAGAGCAATCAATGCGTGGACGAATACGTGTGTAAGTCTGATAATTTTCTTTATCGTTTTCAGGGGAGTAAATGTGGCTCATGGAGGAAGCAAGGACATCCGACTGATGTAAACGGCACCTTTAGCAAGGGAAAAACGTGTAATTGGTAGAAAATTCATCTATTTCTTGAAAAAAGAAAAATGCAAATGAATAGTTTCTGTCAGCAGAAAAGTATGGAAGAAAACGAAGGTCGCTAATTCGAACGTCGCTGACAGCATATATTACCAGGCGCACTGCTAGTATTTTCTTATAGCAAAGATATTTCCGCAAGTATAAGCGGTTCTCTCACGCTTACCACAATTCAACGCCTATTCCTAGCATTTATAGGTTATCATTATTCACTATAACCAACAGCAAATAATCTACCTTTATACATGTTATATTCTTACGATAGTTATTATTTTTGGCCGTTTGCAGCGTCGCGTTGTAAACATGAGACACGTTACATATGAGGTATGGGTAGCCTTAACAAAACAAAACAATTATTTTATGTGCTAGGAAATCGGCCCAAAGAAGGACCCATTTGTTCCATTTTCTCTACATATCTCTGTCTCTCTTATTTTCTCCCTTTGCCTCTCAACTACCGGACTGGGTTTGTTCGCTTACCACCAACCGCCCCGCGCCATCTCTTGTGGGCAATGGCCCGGAAGACATCAGCAGGCTGGATGCTCGCGTGCAGCTAGCGAAGATTCCCGCAGCTCTTGCTGCTGCTGCTACTCTCTGTTCTCGGCCGTCCCGTGGTATCCGCTGCCTGCATCTGCTATTACTACGGCACCGCATCGCGTCACTGTGGTGCGACAGTGCACAGAAATATAAACGGATAGTGCCTTGTACTATCTGTGCGGTAGTCGTTGTTCACCAAAGAGATCCCAAGCAGGGCTCCATCGCCGGGCAAACTGTTATTCTTGTTTTCGTGTCCTCCCAACCGAGGATTTCTGTCTTCTTCCGTCAAGGCATGCAAACAGTACAACTAAACATTTCTTCAAACAGCAGAAGCAGGTATAACAGCTCCTCCTCTGGCGAAACCAGTGCGGTACTGATGCTGTTGCTCACAATCTAAAGAAAAGTATAAAATGAACTTTAAAAGTAGAAACAAGACATTAAGAGTGAAAATTCACACAATCTGGTAATGCGGGACGCACTCCGAGCACGAAGTGGACATGGTTGCGCGCAGCGGTCATTGCGTTTTGTTGTGGCTTTGCAAACGATTTCGATATAATACACAATGTTGAGAAAATTGTTTTGGTTGTTGAAAAAGGTACAGGTATCTGGTTATACAGATCCACTTGTCTCCGTGGCAGTTGAAAAGAGTAATCCAAAAGGCAACGTAGCTAGATCCCAAGTAGCAAATGCCTTTGCCAATTACTGTTTACGTGGACAACAAAACACGTATGCTAATGTACATACTTTCGGCTGAAAATAAAGTACGCAGGCACACGTAGAGCCAATGTTGGATCCCTGTTGCACCTCTGCGAGTAAAAAAATGCCGTCACCGCTAATACAATAATCAAATTAGAAGAGCAGATTTTTTCTGAAAACGTGCGCTATCATAATGAAAAAATAACGAAATTGGTGTAATTACTGAAAGCAGATCAGCAGCTTAAGTTAGAATCATTCACTTTTGACAAAATTGGCAAGGTAAGTATGGGTGGAAAACCTTCGCGTGCGAGTAAAACTGCGTCGCTGACCAGTCTTTAGATTATCAACGTATCAACCGGTCAATGACGTTGAGTTTCTATAGTGCGTTTGTTCCATAAGCAATTCAAACGCAATAATACGTACGCTTGGCATTATAGCTCGGTGGCTTGGTGCATTCGTATGTGCCTTGCGACAGGAGGAGACACGTAGGTGCACGGGTTCGATCCCCGCCGGTGCACATTTACATTTAT
>MNPL01004904.1:14280-40002 GCA_002081605.1 Tropilaelaps mercedesae
AGTCAGCTTACTATACTCAAATATACTGAATATAACGCATCATGTAGTGTGCACGTGTGATTACTTCGATAATGATTCAATGTTAGCGTGGGCAAATGTACAACTCATTACAAAAAAGCAGCTTTCTTAGCTCTGATCTCGATTTTGGTATTAATTGAATTTGTAGTTTGTATTAATGTGCAACGGTTAGCCGCGGTAATGTGTACTACCTATCCGTCTTGATAGCATAAGCGACTATGTGATTCTTTATATCTGTTTCGACTAACATAGTTTAAACGCATATAAACTATGGTCAAATTTCTTGCGAGGTATACACTAAATTGGCTAACGCCTTTAGCGCTGTCGTTGTATCTGCACTACGTGTAACAGACCCTCTTGCTTGCAGCGCTTTGCTCCCTCCTTATAGACAGTTCGACCTCAGGATTGTGCAACATAAGATGGTTGCGCCATGGCTTCGTGTTCATTTATAGTTTCGCTAAGTAGTTTTACACATACTTCATTAGAAATGTGTGTGTTCTGCTTTTTAGGCCGCTTTGTGGCCTGTTCACCTTTCATCGTTTTGCAAGCAAATTGTCGCTAGCCATTAGCTTTTACAAACATTTGCTTCCTGCGTAAAAAATTAAAAGGAAAGGATAAACAAACGTCTGGTTGTCGTCCGGTCTACTGAAGAATAATTCCCTAAGAAGAAGAAGAAGAAAGTCCCTAAGGAATCGAAGACACCTTTAAACCCGACGAAAGGACAATCGGATCGATGGAATCAAAGAGTCCGTGGTCTCAAAATGCTCTGAGCTTAGAACGCCTAGCTCTACCTAGTAGCAAAGTCTCATAGTAGTTAAAAACGCCGTAGAATCATGCAAACATTCGTACACACAAACAAACAAACATTTAGATTTAGTACCATATGTACATACTCTTTTTGCTGCATCAAAAGACACTTTAATCCTTTTCTTCACATTAATTTCGTTTTGTATTTACAGCTGAGCGTTTATTCAAGAAATCTTAAATTATCTCAGAAAAACCACGCCAAGTAACCCACTACCAATACCTCTGTTAGAAATCAAGAACTTTACAATATGATTCAGCACAATTTTTCGATGTTTAAAATGTATATCTGTGGGGACTGTTATATATATGCAGGACTGTCGTAAGTAGATGTGTGTGTATTATTTTTTTCACTATTTTTGTTGTTAAACAAAATTTAAGCGTCGCATTTTGCTATCGTATAAGTTCCTTTCTAATTGTAGCTCGACAAATATTTATCCTCCTTTCAGCACCAAGTTTTCATGGTTCTAACTTGCTGAACCTTATAGCGGCTGCTCCCACGAGATTGCCCAAAAGGCACAGCAGCCGACAACCATCCGACAACGATGACACAAAGGAGAAATGCCCTTCTGAGTTGTTCCTACTCGCGTGCCATTCTCTGCTAGTTCCACCTCTCACGGGGTTCAGATCCCTATGGAGTATCAACGGCCATCCAAACGGGGCCTTGTTCCGCATACCGATCCGCTTGAAAAAGCCTTATCCTACCTTTTCTATTGCCTTGCTCAACATTTGTAAATGCCAATTGGCTCGCTCCCAACTGCACCCCTAATAAAGTTATAATAGAATGGCAAAACATCGGGTAATTCTAAGAACTTTCTGACTAATCCTTCTTGTACTCTAAGGAGTGACCTTAACAATAGTTCTTTTCCAAAAGTTGCGGCTATTGTTGACAAGCCTTTCATCTGTCAGCTTCGGAGGATATATCTGAATGGATTAGTGCGCAGGCTATTTCCAAGGCGACTGATAGCCGGAAGAAACATAAAACGACTGCTTTAGACAGCTGATAGGTCTGATCTCGTTGGAAGACCCAACAGACGGGAACTGTCAACCTATTTATAGCTAAGTAATTACCTACAGCTTAACAAGTAAGAAAAAAGAAGCGTTAGTAACCCGCCTGTGGTGAGGTGGTTCTGTCAATGGGCACGAGTACTTGTCAAAACGTTCGTGCGCTTCATCAGGGATTTCGATTTGATTACCTTGTGGTAAATGAAGCTAGTTTCAACTACTAGATGTTCTACAAGGTTACCAACTATATATCATTTCTTCATAGCTAGGATAAAATTGATTCTAATAGAATATAAACAAATTAAGTGTTTACCATTGTAAGCATACTAAGCTAAATGTCTTTAATAGATCGAGATGTACTTATCATGGTGGAACCCATGAAAGGGTTATTTAAGCATAATTGAGATATAGTGAAGTAGCTTAATTTTTCGAATTTATAATCAGTGATTCTTTAAAAATATCATGAATTATTCAGTAGATTTTCGAACCACTTCTATGTTGTAAAAATTAATCCAGGAAATAATAAGCGATATTTTGCGCACAATTTTGCAGAAACAACGCTGCCGACGGATCGAGTGGTCTGTCGCGTAAAACAGTGCTATTCTACCTTTACATATGCTATATTTGACGCAACAAATAACGCCTCTAAATGTCCTGCGAAAGGTAGCACAATATGCTAATAGGACCCACGTATCCGGTTTCCTCAGCCCATGCGCCTATGCAGCTCAAAAAGTTAGCACTGTGCGCCGCGAGATACCTGGAAAAGCTTCTTTTTATGCACTTAAAAGTCAAAGAAGAACAGATGACTGTTAAAAATTCGTCCTTGACAGCATCTTAAGTTCACCCTTTCGACGGTGAATGGCAGCTGGTCGTCAGCTAACACATATTTATTGTTCTGGTGGATCGGAACTCAACCGCTTCAATGGCGTCCATATACACAGATCAATGAAGTACCCGGATTTGAACGGTGCTTCCGCATGCCTCGAAGGCCAGTGTAAATTAAGACATTTCACACACGAATAGTAGGGGAACAAAGAACCAGACAAACCAGGGAACCAAGACGAGATTAGCAGTGGTTCCCATCGATTTAACTGGCCTGTTGTTCCGCAATTCTTGGCGGAAGGCAGTCTTTAAATACATCCTTGCCTCGTTGTTCAGGTGAGAGAAGATAATACGGAACGGACGCGCTTCGAAAAAGGTAGAGAGAGATGCAGGGCAACACTATTAGTGTGAAGGCTAGCAAACAAGAGGAGGTACTCAACGTAGTAAGTGGTGTCGGCTGCCGCCTCTCCACGCCACCGTTGTCGTGTTTCGTCTGAAGGTAGCGGTTCACGTGCAGGTGTTTGTTGGATGAACGCCAAACATTAGCGGTAAGCGGGAAACATATAGCAAGGCTACTATAACATGCAAGGGCTCATTAGCTAATATCATCTGCGATGTGTATTGACGTTGCGTAATTATTGTCGCGAATCAACTTAGACTGCTTATCCGTTATGCCAGTACAAATAAAAAAAAGTATCCACTCTAGAAATCCGTCAGGTAATATAATAGTCATGTTGAGAAGATATACGAGCTACTATTATGATAATAATCGAATAATCCTCCCACATTTAGTTCAATTTTTGCGGTTGAAAACCTCTTTGCAATTTAATACTTAATAGTATGGCATATTGCGAAGTTTTCGAAAACCTGCTTAATCACACAAGAAACTATTTTGTAACCATAAAGGGCACAAAAAAACGGAAAAAACCTATTCTCAAAAGGGTTTTTTGGAGGTCGCTTAGCGCCTTACGTACGAATTACTTCAATGAATGTAAATTGCGTTCCAGGCTTAAAATAAGCCGAGTCAACGATATTTCTTGATATCGTAGGAAAAAACTTCGCAGGGTTTCAACAAGTTTGTAGCACGTACTGACACGTACAGGTAATAACTTGTGAACGCTAATATTTATATATTAAAAAGAGAAATACAGCTAATTGTCAGTCTTACGCAAAATATGAGTTCGGCAAGTACTTTCAACCCCGTCGACGAACCAAGTTTTTATAACTGAGACAATCTTGCTTTTCAGTGAGCACGACAACCTGCCACTTTCACAACAAGAATTTTGTTTCCCTTGAAACATTTTTGTTCTCGTATTGGCTTTGCATAAATAACGAAATGGGATACAACGCAATATCTTAGTGACCTTTCTTACCATTTCGTTAAAATTATGTTATAGCAATGACCAGAATTATGTAATTTTACCGTTCTCTCATTTAATTAGTTTTACCGCTGTACGAACGCATGCCGTGTCACCATTCGATTCCAAGGAACCACAATTTTGCACATAGCTCCTTATAGAGGCCAACTGAGTCGATCGTGTCTGAATGTTCATATTAAGTCTCAAGAAACCACTCTTTAAAAAAACTTGTCCTTCTTGTCCTTGTCATTATTGGATAGATGTTGCTAGGTTATTTCTTTCGGACGTTGTCTTAGTCGGCCTGCGTCCCTGAATTCTGGAATTTCATATTACAATCGTCGCACTGCGCGTAGCGTTACATTTATAGCCTTCGTTCAGAGTTATTGGGCTAGATGCCTCTTTTACAAAAACGCATAATAGAGTGAATAGGAGACTATGTATTCTTCCTGAAACGCTGAGTGGAACTAAAATGCATAGCCTCTTCTTCAGGCGAGGATCGTCATGATATCTTAGAATATTCGAGGTGATATGATAGAATAGTTATCTCTTTCAAGTTATGACATTTGCCATTTAATGAAAACATTCCGATCTTATTCTATTTTGTATTGCTTGACTTGGTTCTGAATTTCGACAACGGTATTGTTAAGAATAAAACAAAATACAGTCTATTCTATTAGGTAGCTGGAATCTTTCAATGTTACTTAGCTAGCTGTATAACTAACAATGCCTAGTGAAACTGTGTCACTCGCATGAGTGACGCTCAAAGGATAAAATACCAAAGAGAGCACGTACTCGGCCAAGTATCAAACAAGACAGCGCTTTCCTTGCAGCAACTAAGTTCATCAAGGCCGATTTCCCTCGCTATCTCTGTAATCCATTGCCCCTTCCTTAGTCGAACCGCCTGCTTGATGATCCCGCCCATCGCACGCATGCTTACCAGCCTGTCACTCTCGTCAAGTTCTACATAATCGCGACACTCTATAAGACGTCTCAGGACCCTGATGTGTTGTCAATGTGAGTAGACTATAGTGTGGTCACTTATGTCATAGGAATTTGCAGTGGTCAGAGCCACTGGTAAATTCCACTATCTTAGAATTCTGCAGCCTCTGGGTTTAAATTAAAAGCTGTTTTCCCGCACCGAGCTAAGATAGGTTACGTACGCATTACAAGTCAATACACAGCATTCGCTCACAGAACACCTTTCCGTTACATCTCAACGAATCTCAATAGATAAAACTAGTTATCTCACTAGAGATCATTGAAGAGCGTAAGATTATCATTGTTTCTCACGGCCACTAGATCTATGGTAACGGATCGATAGCATTCAAAGGACGCTATATTGCCCAAATTTCGATACGATAGAGAAATATATGCGTCAAATATCTTTATTAGAAGACCTGAGTCTTTCCTCATCAACGAACGTAATATCAAAACTCTTGCTTTTTCTAGTTCCTCAGAAAATTTCATTCAAAAACGTCATTGTCAAATTATTGTTTTTTCCAGCAATTTAATAATTGGGATCAACATCGTGTGGCCAAATAGATTCAAGGGTCTTTGAGCTACCCGCTTGCTCCTTATGGATATCACATTTAGCATGAAATTATGCATGTAAGCAAAGTTTGTTTACATTATATGTGTCGTCTGTAGCCCTAGGGACCTAATAATAAGCACATCCCGGCGCTAATATAGACTACAAAAGAAATTGTAAAGCAGAGCGGTTTAAAACAAATGGAGGAATTACCACTATAGCACATTAGATTACCAAAAGCTCGCATCAGCCCTTCCACCGTTCCACATAGTGTACGGCACGGAACAAAAGGAATCCACGAAAACAATGTGCTCTTGACATGTCGAGCCCATGAAAAAAGGAGGAGATTTTGCGAAAACTTTGCGAACGCCGCTGCTGGGAAAGGCATCTACATCTCTGAGATTGGATCATACGAGATCACAGCTACAGAAGGCTGTCCCGTTTTGCCCGTTTTGATGTTTGAAACAGAGATCTAGTTGACAAAGTTTTTATAGACGTCCCATTTACAAATAAGAAATCTTGTTACAGACCACCTTTGCGATGAACGACCAAGAGAAATGATACGAAAAAAAAGCCATAGAAAAAATTTTGCTTGTATTATTCGTGTTGCACATAGTTTTTTTTTCGTGAGGCCCATTAGAGGAGTTATAGGCTAATGAATAACGATAATAGGCTAATGATAATGAGGCTATAAATAATGATAATTATCATTATGCGTATTGAAAGTTTGTTGTACATCCATTCTACAGGCTGGTATAGTAATAAGACATTAATTAGATTACTTTTAATTAATTAATTAATTAGATTTAGATTATTATTTTATTATATGGCGTTCAATCGGCATTATTTCGACATTTTAAGTAAAGTTAGCTTAACCTTAACCTAGAGATGGATTTGAAAAATAGTCCGCTGCGCTTTGATTATAAACGATTTGTTGAACCTAGCCCTTAAAAGACATAGGATGTATGCATGCCGCATTCTTGGATATAAGTCCGCATGTACGATTTTGATTATGGTGAGACACAGTTTCAAAATATTTATATTGGGCAAAACACAGTCTTAGCTGTACACAGGCAACGAATGGAACTTGACTTATTCTCTGTATTCTATATTTCATATCTGTAGTTTAATAATTGAACATCTGGCATCCGCCATTACGAATTCGGACAATGAACATTTGAAAAAGACAATGTTGGAAACATATAAAAACATTAAACATTTCTTAAGTGAAACTTAGAAGAAAATGATGATATAGTTAAGTGATTGTCGCATGATAGTACGTCTATGAGGTGCGTGTGTAAGGTACTAGATTATAATTTGTTTTATTTGTACATTTCAGTTTATTTCTGAAGTTTGATTAATTAAAGATTTAAGATCTGCGTAACGCCCAAATAATGCATTAGCGGAGCTATTGATCCTCTCAAACAGTGAGCCATTTTTCGCGTCACAGAAAAAATATACGAATATATTTAGAAGCACGTCAACTGGTAAGCGAATACGATATTAGGTCACATAAGCATTTGTCCAACTGAAGACGCATCCCGTCAGAGGTTTGGACGCTCTATCCGTCCGAATCTGGCAGACAAAAATGCATATCGTTATCCCCAGCACCCCTCACATGCGTTACTGAGAGCACTCATTGGGGTCTGCGGGAGGCGACTTTACGTAGTTCTATCCTCTAATGTAGGTCGATGGAACGATTCTGCTGTGTTGTTTATGGCGACGTTAGTTATTATCCCAACTACATTTACGTACGCGATGTCGCCAGATATGGCAACTATATTCAACTCATTAAATGACCAACCGTCACGCGGCCAGGTTCGCGACTTGCACTGCTTTTGCTCTCTTCTTGGTCGCCATTTGAAGCAGACTAGTGCCACCACTCCACCCGTTCTCTGGCTCGTCATCCTGTTCATCACGGTTAGCGAGTCCGATTCTTCACGTTTAAAATCCGAGCTCAAGGGTTTTTCTCGCTTCGTTTGGTTGTCCTGCTTATTCCTGTTACTGGACGATGAAGTATATTCCCTCATTGAACACTAAATTATACTTTCTTTATATTGTGTGCCCGCCAGTAATTTAATGCGTATAAGAGATGTGTTGAGAATCGCTACAAACTATAGTTCTCACAAGGGAATTTCATTCATATTTCATTTTTTAGACGTGTCTATAGAAACACGTAGTGCAGTAAACATGGTTTTCTGTTGTTTCAATTTATAAAGTTTTTCATACATGTTGTTCAACATGTTGCTTTTACCGTGTACATTTATTGTAAGTATATGCATGATCAAATAGCGCAGATGCCTTAATAAATAATGATCTTATTTAAGGTTACAATCTCAAAATAAACTTACATGAGTTAAGAGTTGATAGGGATAATAACTTATGTAAAATGCTTAAAATCAAATGTATATCTAGGTACGAATTTGTGCGAGTCATTTGAATGAAGAGAGAGTGTAAATTTAAGTTCAAACATATAGCTTTAAACCAAACAACAATACTGGGAAGTGGTCCTCTGGAGACAACGTAGCAAGGACGCCATCGCAACGAAAATTGTTAGATGACCTGCCTTTCTCTACAGCTGACCAGGAGCGGTTTAAAAAAGCGGCGGACCGCGATACCTTTCGTCGATAATCGCTTTCTTGGATCGACTGTGGGAAAACAGTGCGTTTTTCTCTTTACCACCGTTTCTATTCTACTGACATACTAACCTTTCCCTCCAGTGGCCCGCTTATCTAAAATCTAAGGGCGCAAAACGTGGCTTTGAAGCGGCGTGTCTCCAAAGGGTTGGTATCTATGCTACTTCTAGATACAACGAGCAATGTAGCTTAGCCAAAAAGAAGACGAACACATTTTTCTAATTTGTTAATAAAAAATCGACGCTTAGTACACTAACTAATAGAATCCCTAAAACTTCTGGGATCTGTGTAGTAACGAACTATTTTTTAGGGTTTACCGTAGGCCAATATATAAGGTCCAAAAAGCGCCTTTTGCACTCGTAAGACGGACCCTATAACTGTAATGTGCAACGACAAGGATTGAACCTGTGCACCTACATGTCTCCTCCAGTTACCACCCAGACACCGAGCTCGAGAGTGATAATGAACCGGCGCAATCAAACCGGCTGAAATAAGGAAACCGTTAAGTTGACCTGGCTAATACAACACATGAGCTTTGGTATTTATATATAGGAGCCTTAGTATTTCTAATATAGCAAAAGAGTCGCTTTACTCATTGTATTTATCGAGAGTGTGATTCAACTTGCGAGGTGTGATGTCTAAACTGTTTTTATGAACGCGAAAATTGCATGCGCATCTGATCCATTGTATGTGGTGTGTAATCGATACCCTATGCCACGCTGCGCTTCTTCCATGTGGCTCTTACATATGTGATATTTTTGTTTTGTTACATATATAATAATTAACTGCAAGTCAGTTGCTTATGCCTTGGACACGTTCCCTGGATAATAGTTCACATTTTATTTACCCGCCAAGATGTTGCTAATCCTTGTGACCACCAATCAATTGTTAGTTCTATATGATAGGATATAAATGCATCTGGAGCTTCAACTCTTTAAAAATTTGGAACAAACCTAGTTTTCATGGAGATTTAGTTTAATCTGTGCAGAAGTGTATTTTTAGAACCAGCTGCTACGCATGTGGAGATATGCCTCCTAAATACAAGGAGTGGCATCGATTTAAAAAGACAGCCAAGTTGCACAACGACGGTGCATAGACGGCTGTGTCAGGCTGTGACAAAATAAATACCGAATTAATGTGTTTCGCGTAGGAAAAAATGTGATACTCAAGCTGATCGAACGTAATCGCATGATGAAATGATTCTATCGATTCCTTATTTAAGAAAGGTTTGAGTCTTTATTCAAAGGTGAATTCGGGATTATAGAAGTGGCAAATTTGGTATGCAACCATAATGGTTGAAATGACGAAATAAAAAACGACCGGTGGATGGAGCATCTTTTATGTTGTATCTCCTGCGTAAACCGGAAAACGAATTTAAAACAGAAGAATGAAACAGAGGCGCTTCGTCAGGAACCGATGACAGGTATAGTGCTCTTTTTACGCTGAAGGAGATTGGAGATTGGTGATTGAAGGGAAGGGAATGGTGATGGTGCGCGGTAAAAGAAAAATCTCCTCCATCCATTCCCCAAGGAGAAACGATGGTATCGCTTAGTGGCAGGATATAGATTGCGTGACCCGCCAGCTGTATTATGCGATCAAGGTATCGCCCGGGTGTCAGCTACAATGCACTGACACTGTGACAAGGTACGTTTGGCAACGTTCAAACTCTAAAGCAGGAAACCAAAATGAAGAGAGAGAGAGAGAGAGAGAGAAGCGGAGGGAATATGATATGCCTTAATAAAAATCAACTGAGTCAAATGAACTCGTTATTCATCCTCCCTTGCAGTGTAGAATTTTCATGTGTGATAACATCGTGGCGGTAATGTAAGACTCTCTGGTCCTTAGCAGCTTAGTATAGTCTAGAGAATGCTTTTTTTCTTCAACCCTCCCAGTTTTGTTCTATTGCTCGCTATCTTCTGATTTCTTCAAGAAGCACCGATAATTTTAGGAAAGCATAAAAGAGGCAGAGCCAGCAACGATTGCTCTATAAGTTCTCATCAACAAGTTAGGAAACTTGAACCGAATGTCGAGTGTATCAGCGCTATTTGCGTCCAATTAATCTGGATAGAAAAATACATATTTTAAAATATATAGGAACACGAAATTTGACGAGCTCATATACTGGTAAAGAATAAATCGAATAAATTAAAACGCACTGGACCGTTTTTAGATTTACAAGTCTCTTTCTAAGAGATCGAGCTAATTATTGCTATCGGTGGACTATGTGTCAACGAAGTTCATTAAGTTGAATTAGGTTTACTCTACCTAAATTATCATGCGCCAAACAAAATTATTGCATGTAATAATACCTATTGGATAAATTTGTATTTATGTATTGGTCGTTAAAGTTGCCATTCCTCTAGGCGATTTTTTTACCTTATTTCCTTTGAGAAAAATCGAAAAGAGAGACGTGATCTCTTTAAAATTCCATTCGAGGGAATTCATTGTTACTCCGACAATATCAAAATATCACTATAGTGATTCCTTACAGCTAAGCCAGTAAGTGGTAAGATGAACTATAAGTTTCTAAAAGAACAGCACGAGAAACAGTTGATAGCATTTAAATGCAGCCGGTTAAGATCCCATTGAAAGTAGAGTACAATTAGAAGGTATATTTTCTATTGTAACTTCGAATTGGCTGTTCAATAAAATATCAGTTGTATTTATCGACATTCAAAAAAGTTTTAAGGGGGCCTCTCAAAAGACAGCCATTTGTTGGGGCATATCATAGAGAGGTAAGCCCTACGGTGCCCAAGAGAAAGAAGGGTTATTGATGCCGGTCAGACAATTGTAAATAAGAAATCTAGTTTATCGAGGCTCTCACGGCTCTAAAGTGTGCACAGTTTAATTAAAACGGTACTCAGTTGTGCAAACTTAATCAGATATCTTTTATCCTATCTCTCATCTATGAATCCGTCATAGGAATATTCGATTTATTTGTAAAATATTTATAATTCCCTTTGATAACCCCAACGGCAGGTGAACACCACAGAATGCAATCTAAGTCAATCCAATGGTTCCCTTACCGAATGGTACTTTCAAGAACAAGCATACAAGGTAGTTATTTGGTAGTAATTGTGATTTGATAGTGTATAAATGATATACTTTAGCATAAACAATTTGATCAAAGGATCTAAAAATTAAGACTGAAACATAAATGTATGTGTGCTAATTATTGTTACCTATTTTTCCGTTAGATAATACAATAAAAACACATACTCTCTACTTTTAATTTGTACCACGCGGCATAAAGTGCATTACTCCTACTAATAGTTTACAATTTTATAAAATATCAGTTTTGAACCTTTTTCTTTTTGTTTCTTCTTAATTCTTTTAAACTAATTTGAGATTCATCGTTTTTCATTAGATTTATGATCTATAGATTAGATGTCCATTGTTGTGAACCCATTTTTCGAAATGATTTCTTCAAGTGAACGGACATATTCAAGCACGCCATTGCAAAGTGGCCAACCCTAAGGTTGCTTCCTTTCTCATACTTTACAGACTTTACTTCTCATACTTTGTCTGCTATATTCGTCCACAAGCTTTTAAACCTCACAAAATCGCATGTGATGGTGGCTTTTGAGTCCCAGACTCGACTAAATGCCTTCTAAGACAATGAATAAATTTCATGCTAAGCATGCTTGCTAAATAAAATCATTTGTTGTTTCGCTGTTTTTGGCACAGTGTAGGGATATCTTACATACACGTAACTATGATCAATTCAACGATAGCTTCTAAATTAGGAATCTCACAAAACTGAAATCATGGCAAAATATTAATGGGTAAATTTTGTCTCCACTAATCAGCCTCATGTTACAAATGCACTAACAATGGGAGAAAGAGAAGGAAGGATGCGTAAGAAAAACCTGAAAGGCAATAAGTTATTTAATGCGGAAATGAGCTTTGGTTTTATGGACGTGACAGGCAATATCCATAATTATCCAATAAGTCCATAGGATAGATAATAATAAGGAAGAGCCTAAAAACTAAAAACATTTACAAATATACCTTCTCTGTAATGACGATGTATTGATTTAATAATAGAGAACCCCCATCTTAAGTGAAGTTAGAAGACATAGTGTTTTATCGAAGCAAATTTTCTTTAACAAGCTCTATGCTTTGTTTGCAAAAGGCGAGGGTTTTTGATATAGCGGGAAAGCCAAAATTGACCTATTATACATGCATGCCTCTGTGAATGAACGTGTGGTAAAACAATTTTGCAACAGAGTTGTCAAAAAGAAACCCTGGTGTAGCCATAGAAAGAGTCAACAACAAGCTGGAACATCTGTCCGACACTAACTCTCTAATACAATGACACTGGACGAGTGAGTGTAGAATAAAATAAGTCGACATGCAGTTGTAATGAAAACGTGGCTGCCTTCGTTTGCAGCTAGTTAGCGAGAGGAGGCTATCGCTTTGGTAGGGAGCTGTGGTTAAAACCGCGCGGTTCGTACATAGACCGTGTCTCTCTGCGGCCTTGTCGCATGTACCAATCCGGCTCGAAGTTTACCCCAGTCAGTCACACTGTGGCCACTACTATTGCCTGATGTATTCGACACATACCAAAACACCAAGAGAGTCGAAAAAAGAATAAGAATTGGTAGCTGAATGTTATGATTTCAAAAGTGTACTACGCTCTTGGTAAATGATAATGCAGGGTCTAGGAATCTAGCGTTTGCAAAATTGCGTCAGTATAGTTTGACTACCTCTGTATTGCATATAAGCCTCTATTTATCCTAACCGGGTGGCTTTTATCTTTCATTGCTTAGGTAGACACTCGTTTCCACTATTTTTTCTGCTTTCGAAGACTGTAAAGAGTCACACGAATGGATTTTGAGATCGTAGCAATGTGCTTTTTCAATATTGATATCAGCGCCATGGATCTTCACACAGGTACGAAACCGTTTCAATCAACGCGTCCAGTGATCTCGGATCGGCAAGAATCAACTCGAGCTGCTTTGGCTTTCTCAATTTTGCCTATAAAGTAAAATATCCTTCTAGTGCAAACGAAAAAAAAAGAGTAATTAAACCACCATTTCGATATTGTGGCTTCAGGGCACTCAAGCGCCGCACGTTAGCCTTCCCCCGCCCTTTCCTTCAGATCTTTCGCCCTCTTCTTTCACTGGTGTCTGCATCTAAAGCTCGTCAGCATAACCGACTGAGTCTTAGCCAAGATTTAAGGCAAGCTACTTTTTCATACAATTCCATTAATGATTTATTAATGATTCCATTAATGAGGTTGACATTTATTATAAGGAGCGGAATTTGCTCGGTTTTCTAAGATTATAGTCTGTCTTACTGAGAAGTACAGACCAATATAGACGAATGTAGATAAATTGCAGATTATATGAAGTAAGTACGGTAATGTTGGCATTTTAAAGAGCTATGCAGTGAAAAAAACGTGTTTGTTATGAAACTACGAGCTCGTCTTGTTGTGAAACCTAACACATATCAAACATAATGTTTTACCGGCTTACAATCTCTGTTAAGTGTCTCGACTTTCCGAAGGTCAAACGCGTTTAGCATCGGTGAGTCTGGGGTTCTTTTCATATGGCACAGTCTCGAAAAGCGGTTAAAGGTTCTTATGAAAAAGATCGCAGGATGTTTGAAGGTCTTTCACTAGTTAAAATTTTCTTATTGGTTGCAACAAATCCATTATTTATAGTGGTTAGATAGATAACGTTTATCACTAGTGTTCTAAAATAAATAACTTTGTTGACTATATGCGTATTAATAAATTTGGCAACTCAGCTGTTGATGGCCCTATGAACAAACCTCTAATCTACATTTTTCAAATATTTTTTGTCCTACCACTATCCATTATTTTAGCATTGCCTTGTACCAGTTCTACAAGAATTTTTTTCCTGCTGTCAAATTGCTAGTACGAAGCTTTCGTAAATTTTCGCAGTCGGGCAAGGATTTCCTTTCATCCAGTCTCATCTTGTTCCATTCTCTTGCTTTACCGCCCCTACTATTGGAGTATGTGCAACTGCGGCTGCCGTCACATCCACTACCACTCACGGGTCTCTTTTTTCTGTCTATCGTCAAAAGCCGAGAGTATTTCGAGACTGCTAGATGGGTGGTCCAGTCCGTAGTCGTAGGAATAGGCTCTACTGAGGCAAGTTGGGATGCCTGGGCGATGGGATAGGAATGATGTGGGACGGTATACGAGAACGGCCTCCTGAGGCCATCAGTAGTGGAAACGAAGGACACACGGAGAAAGTAGAAACTGAGTAGGTGAAGGTCACTGAAGGAAACATAAAATATAAAGCAAGAAAAAATATAAAGCGTGAATTAGACCTAAGCACCAACTGGCACAGGGTATGTAGAGTGGAGTGTTGGGTAAGTCGGAGTAGAAAACAAAACTGGTCAAGAGGCTATAGGGGGTGCGGGTCATCGTCGTGTGGTTGGAAGGCAGGAAAGCCAAAAGGGACTTCTTCCCATTTGAAACTCTTCTTCTCTACCGACGATCAGAAACGGACATCAGCCACTAGAGATGGGGGACTAAGAGGGCCTAACTATGGAGGCCAATGAAACAGCAAGAAGTGAGAGTAAGTGCTGTAAGTCGGATGCGTCTACTCTAAGGTAGTGGCGTCGACTGGAACTCAGGGCGGGGGCTGATGAAAGGAGAAGGGTAAGCATTCCCCATGGTTCGTCTCATGTAACGAGGAATTGAGCTAGGAGCAAGGCTCGCATTAGAGCGTCGTGAAGTAGGTTAAGGCACTGGGAAAGTCTGCGTGAGCGGGTGTACGAGCAACGAGACTTTCTAGTGCGACAACCAAAGTAGTGGCGAAACTAGAGTGGCAGGGATGTGACAAATCTAATCATCCAATGGCATCGTTCACCTTTTACCAAGCTAGAGCCTGCATGGCGTTAGTTACAACATTTGCTCTATATTGAAAAACTGGAGAACAAATGCGTTTACCCTTTTGAATAATTAATTTTTCGAAGAAGTAGATTTGAACCCACTATTTCTTTGTGGCGTTCCGTGTTTCGTTTCACAAGGTTTGCATACAAATATAATCATGATCAAACGCCATTTTACCTCAAGCAACTCTACGGCAATCCGTGCATATCAGACCACCGATGAAAAACGTACTGATACAAAAATTTGACTCGTCTGTGAATAATGAGCAACCGTAAATGGCATTATTTTAGCATTTTACACGTCCAAAGAAGTCCCTTGAGGTTGTTTATACGATTGATTTGAATTAGTCATACATGCCCAGCATAAGTGCGTATTGTTAACGTCACTGAACACCAAACTCTTTTTATATATTTATGTTTGTAAATAGAAGAGACTGCAATTAATTTCGGCGACGCAGGTTTAGATATTCATTTATACACACTTATATTCGCTTCTTATGCTATAGTTTTGTATTGAAATTACAGAAGGAACTCGCCCAGAAATGTGTTCCTGGCGTCTTTAACTTGTAAAGTTGTGCGCAGACCCGTAATAAGGGTGCAAGTAAATAAAAATGAAAATACCTATTCATATTACCCTTGTGCAACCTTATCTAGGTTTAAACTTGCTCAAACTAGGCTTTATATCAGAATGCAGTACAATATTTCTATTTTTTACCAATAATGCTGGAAAAACCTCCCTTCCAGGATTTTCAACTTATTTACGCCTACTTCATATTATCAAAGCTATGGCTTTTCGCGATTCTTTATAACAGCTTAGTGTATCAGTCCCCGTTGAAATTCTCGATATGTCCTCATCCTCTACTATTTCTGACTTATCATCGCATAGTCGAAGACCAAATAGCCCAACTATTGACAAAACAACTATTGACCTTCTGAAAACCAAATTATAATACATACTTAAACCTAAATGCGTTCACCTCTGAAGGTTGTTTTTAACGTTCTTTCATTACTGTTGAGCATGGAATGTCGATAAGAGTTCACCTCGTCGGCTAGATAAATAGCGAACTCGGCATTGAACTGAAACATGGTCTTCAGCATACAACCAACAGTCCCTTATGCCTTTCAGGCGACTCGTCGCGGTTTATCGACTGCGCTTTCGTCCAGTCTTATTCCTATGGGCACAGCTGAGTCCGCTCATATTCAGTCATTCACTTTGTTTAGCTTAAGCCTCTGTTATGGTTGCGCTCCATACTATGCATGCAAATTAGCGCAAGCTCTCGGGGAGTCTTACATAATTCAGGGTCCTAAAACGGCCAGGTTGCTTAACCTTCATACATCTAACTCCTCTGGTAGCAGTTTGATCGTCACGCCCTATCCCGGATTCCCAGCGCAACATCGGGGTTCACGGTAAGGTGTAGCTGGGAGCGATAGGGCAGCGATTGCGGCCTGTGGTGTGGCTCGCTCGAGCGATCACAGAGTTCCCCTACGGCTAGGTTAATGTAAGAAAAGATATTCGTCGGCTTTTCTGGTTTCTTCTGCTACCGTCTATGTTTCTGTGACCGTACTGATAGGTAGCCGGAGCAACGACAGCCCTACAGCAAACGGTAGTCATATAGGCGGCCCGCTGAGGGCGCACCAGCGTCGGCCAAAGCCAGGGGATCAGAACAACGAGAAAGGAAAGCAGGGAGGTAATCCGAGAAGTAAAGAGAAAAAGAAACCGCTACCTCAGCATACCACATTACCATCACCGCCTCCGTCATCCCGCAGCTTTTCTCCAGCATCCCTCATGAACGAATCTCTACAAGGCAACTTCTCTCTCCACAGTCTCACCCTTCGCCGGACACGCCCAAACAACGCCGTCAAATTATGCATTGCTCACGCGCGTTTGATCTGAAAAGGCTGCTAGTTACCACATCGCCAATTAAAAGCCTTGGGGTCCGTCTGAGATAAACCTTAACTCTATCGGTGAAGTCAGGGATGATGATCTGGAGAAGGCGGTAAACTGATGAATTTGAATCTCTTTAACCGCAATATTCGAAAGGACATTGTATCTAGAAATGAATAAAAAATGTGACTTCGGCAAACCCCAGTACAAATAAAATCTTTTTCATCCCATTAAGTATAAAGGATAAATTGAGTTTTCATCTTGTAGCCCGTTATCGACTGGTGGGGCCAGTTTGTGCGAAAGAGGCAATCCCGACAGTAAATAACCGAAAAAAGGTATGCAGCTTAAACCCTTGTTTTCATGGAATACCGAACGGTCTACGCTACAAAATCCACATTTTCCTTTCTCTGTGTAGCATGTGCGGATACACGCTTCGGTAAGATATATCTTTTTCGTCAGCATCCCGTTTTTTCTGGTAGGTAGCATAGTGAGCACGACAAAGAAAATGCTACGACGCCGGTGGACGACTGTCGGCTGGATCCCACAGGGCATTGGAATTTGTTCAACTTAACACATTGATCACGTTTGCCTATCGGAATCAGTGCCTCACGTTGCTGACAAGTCGTAGGAGAGAAAATTAACTTGTTAAAAGAAAAAACTTCTCAACACAGTTTAAACGTAGGTGCCATAATATGGTTTGTTCTATACAGCATATTTTTGGATTTCAGTCCTAGCGGATTGCTTATGTAATACATCTGAGTACCCTCTCCTTGTAACAGGTAATGAACTCTGTTGCCGGCTTTAGTACATTTTGTTACACAAACGAAACACAACAAAGTTCAGATAGACTTCAAGCATATACATTTCTAGGTACTTCAGCACAAGCATTATATACTACTAAGTTAAAGCTTGAGAAAACCATCAAAGCGTGAGCAGGTCAGTATAGAAATGTGCCAGTCGCAGCATGCAGTCTATATGTGACGTTGAAAGTAAAATATGCAGACTATCTGACCTCAAGGCGAAGAGGAAGCACCAGGAAGAATACATCTGACTAGCATTTTTCTGCATCTTAGAACCAAGAGTTTTGGCGAACGTTTTATTCTCTGGCTCTTCAAAACAGGAAATAATAGATACAACTGGATTTTGGTATATCATTGATCTGAAAAATCATTACTTACAGTCTCTTGAAAATGCACAGCCTTATTAGAGGCGAGTAAAAATGCAAATTCGCTTTAAACCCTCAACCCTTCCCAACAGTTCTGAGTAAAATAGCCACATGTCAGTTGTGAGCAACAGATTGAGTAAAATGGCTAAAAAAGTCTTTAAAGGGCCTGCAGGTTATTCAGAAATACTGGAGCTTACGATTTCTTGCGGTCATAAAACAACCGGTCTCAAAATAATGGCAAGAGTGACCAGCTCTGCATTAAGAATGCATCGCAAATTTTCAAAAGCTTTAAAAGGCACAAAATTTTGAGACAAGAGCTACGTTGATACGTGTTTTAGGATACCTGTATAGTGCTCGTTTGTACCTCGATAAACCTCACAGATAACCTTGCAACGAAGCTAAACGCACTGCGATGCTCAACGTGGAGCCACTGGGATTCCCGTAAACCCCGCGAATCAATTTTTTAGTACTTGAAGGAGTGTGAAAGAATTTCTAATCTGTTTCCTTTTCTTGTAAATATTTGGCCGCCTAAAGAAAGTGAGATGAAGTTACAAAAGCGGGTCTATCCGACTACCACAGCAAAAAAACAGAAAAATAAACAAAACGGCTAAATTGTATTTCAGGTGTCTCCAGTTCAGGACTTCTCAAGAACATTCGTTTTTGTGGCAGTAATGTAGATCGAGAAAATGCGAGGACAGGTAATACACAGATACTTTCCTATAGACTTTTGGCAAAGACCATGATCTCAGAATCAGACCAAGGACTTTCGTTTGACGCCCGCAGCTAAACATAGCGCGAGTTACGAGTTAAATTGCGCTCCAAACCTTATAGAAGCTAAAGATGGAATCTACTTTGCGAGATACATTACAGAATATATATAGAAATCGTCAAGCTTATCAGGTACAGTCAATCCGACTTGACATATGTTTCTTTGTAGTCTAACTTTCGTTACGAATTTTTTTAAACTTCAGACTCGTTTTACCACTAACAGAACCTCTTTTGATGTGTGCTATACGACGTAGACATTTTCATATCTAAACTTTTACAAGCTTAATCCAATTAAAACGGGGATGACTTCCTCTGGTAGCGGTATTCATTAAAATGTGGACAAAAATGTGGACAAACATGGATTAATGGAGATAGCTGAATGAAGTCGATTTTGCCAGGAGTTCATATTACAACACATCTGTTTCTTAGTTTTTAGCTGTGATATTTTGTACCTGCAATAATTTAAGAAAAAAGAATGAGATACCGATTTTAACGGTTTTAAAATAAAACATGTTTAATTTCGATTTTCCGGGATTTTTTAATTTGCTGAAATATCAACATTGTTACGAATCGGCCTGCGAAGCAATCTGAATAGCTGATATGGTTTACAAGTATACATGCATAACGCCTAAGAACATTTTTCTCATTTGGGTATAACTGGCTTTTGGATATAAAGCCAAACTAGAGAAGCAATTTTAGCGTGAATATTAATGCCATTGATATATTTCGAAACGATAATCTATTCACACAAAACGTTTTTAATTTAATGCTGCTAAACGCGCAAAATTTTTAAATTGAGACGAGGTCGAGTCCAAGCAGAAACACATCCACATAAATGCTTCGTAATTGAGTAGAGACATGGAAGATGGCACCATGACTAAACCTCCTTTTGCATTACATACAACAAGCTCGTTAATATAATAATTGTAATATTTATCCAAGATTGAAACGATAATTGACAGGAAGGGTTGGTGCGCATAGCACGACTTTTTTAGCGAGCTTTTTCTCCGGCCCTGATAAAACATTTACTTTATAAAACATTTAAATAATGTTTGTTCTTTCTATTTATTATCGTTGTATTTATTTTTATTAAAACCCGCTTCATATATGAAAGCCCCAAGGCAGACTTGCTTAATTAACTGTTTCTCAGAAGCACATGTAATTAATGATTCGCTAGTGTGTATGTGTACATTCTGTTATGCGAAATTACCATGATGCTACTTACCAGGTTGTTTCTCAGAAAAATTTCCTTCCATATACACACAGAAATTGACAGTTAGACAAATACTAGACGTTTGCACCGCAATGTCAATTTTAGGCTGCCAATATATATGGGTTGAAAGCACGAATTCTCGCCTCTTTTTAAAATTGTGATGTGACACATTCGTATAACTGTTGGTGCCACTGCAGTCGTGCGTCCAAACTTCTAATAGGTTCCTATGAACTTTCAGCCACGTCGTAAGGACTTTGCTGAGCTTATTTAACGTTATCATACTCACACATGTTTTACTATGAGTTACATGAGACGCATCTTATTATGACGGCCTGTATAAGTGATTTCTCTACATGATAAATATACAGCTTTATTTATAATCATTAGTGAAGATAAAGGGTATAACCCACGTAGTAATTTAGCTCTGTCACTGGTTAAGCTTAATGGTTATATAGAGTCTAAGAACTAAAAATTGGTATGTACTCGAACTAGAAGCTGCATATTTGTCAGATGTTTTTTTCAGTCGTATTATGCTACGCCCTTTATTGGGAGACACTGAGGCTTTTAAGTTTGTTATACAAATTTCCAGTGCACTCACCAAGATTATGCGAGGACGCAATTATCGCCTTCACGGGCCGGATTGGCTGGTAGTGTCGAAGCGAGTAACGATGGTTCAGGTGAAGGCCATTGGACTGGTACAAGAAAAATAGAATGCATTCGCGAAGAAATCGTAGATTAGAGGATAAGACGTCCGCACTTATAATGTCGTTGTGTGTGCTGCTACAGTAGATTGATCTCCTTCTACCAAATCAATGGGTCGATTTTCTTGCTATCTTTCTCTAACTTTTGTTCGAAGCTAATCACATATTGTAAAATATAATCTAAAATGTCACCAACGCATCCGAGGCCTTTGGCATTTGATACAAGGCAACGTGTGAAATTAATTTTTGGATGCCTTACTTAATGCGGATATACTTTTTAATAGTATATACTTTTTAACACTAAAGCAGTTACGCTCCTGGCAAAAAGTGCGATGCCTTAAAAAGATGAAACTGTAGCTGTTCTAGTCTTTGATGTCCCATGATAGCAATCAAAGTGAATTAGTCCAGTGTTCACTAAATAAACCATGTGGCAGGCATTGATCCAAATTGCAAACATGTACCCATTTTATGGGATAGCTCTCTACGATCGATTCTTTCCTGCTGGCTCCTGCAGGATTGTTGCTTTCTATGGCCTCTGAGGTCGCATTTCAGCTCAGCATCTGAATTTGGCCACTGATGGGCCGTCGAGTGAATTTCCTTTGAGAGGAAAATTACCAAACAAAGTTACCTGCACAAGATCAACGATATATAACACAAATGTTGAAATCAAATTTGTCGCCAAGTCGTTGACAATCTACGTTCATGTCGGTGAAACAACGAAAATTGCTGAAGTTAGCGATCGCTATTGATGGTGACTTTATAGAGCGCATATTTAATCAGCATCGGGGTCGATCATTTCATCTTCGAGTGGTATATTTCATACAGAACACATGAGCGGCGCCCTTCGGTTTTGCTGTAGGATGAAATTGGAGAGTACATACACACTGTACAATCGATTTACTTGGATCCACATCTTGTTCACTCTGTGACTAGGACTCACCAAGCGATAACGTAGGGTATATGGTAATGTTCGATTGTTATCGCGTTGTCTTCTCTGAGACTACCTCGGAGGAACGGTAAATCATACGAAAGGTGCAATGCACAATTACTCAACTGCGACTTAGGACCGTTAAAAACATTATGCAGATAACGATGGCACGCGCTTCATTCCATATTACACAAGTTCAGCAATGTTTCAACTTTAAACAGTCACATGAATTGAGACGCCGACTTCCTGCTCTGTTTAACCTTGCTTTCCTTTGTTTGCGTGTCAATATTTCCACCAAATTCAAAACTTCAGGGTAGTAATTATAACTGAAGCTGCAGACGTCGTTTGTCATAACTTGAAGAATAGCGCAGGGCGGCTGTAGCGGGAATTTGTTGAACCAAGGAGAACTTCTATCCGAGTCAATTGGTCAATCAGGTGATCGTTATTGATTTGTCAAGGCTGCTTAATAGGAGCAGTGAAAGAAAATTGTGAACAGGAGGGGGTGGCGGCACAACGAAGGTCTTAGCTTGGTCATCATGACTATGTGCTGCGCGCTTTTGTCGCTTCTTTTTCGTCGATTCACTGTACACACCGTGTACAACCCACTCCACTGCCGCCACCACCGAAGTGGCCGTTAAGTGTGTCGTACTCAAGGCACTCGCGGTTCCTCTGACAAACGCTACTGCCTGCGTCGACCACGCACCCCATTGAGCTTAGAGTGTCACGCCTGTACCACGTGCGGCCATGGGAGAGACGCTGTGGAGAGGGCTCCATGGGTAGGTCATTCCTAACGCTTACAATGGAGTAAAGGTCCAACAAAGGAAAGGGAAAGCAGGCTACCGATGACCCTTCGAGTCAAGCAAAAGGAGGAATGAAGGACGCCGATAAGGGCAACGGCAAGACATACATACGCATTGTGTATACACATAATATTACCCTTGTCCCATATATCAAATGTGTAAAGCAGGAAGCGTTAGCAATTTGGTATTCTGTATCAAGATTCTTAAAAAATTTAACAGATACCACCACTTAGATTCTAAGTTGTAGTCAGTTTTACAAATCAAACATTCTGTAAAAAGCTCAATTACAGGTATTTGTATGCATGACCGAACGGAACAGAATTAGTGAAACCGTCCCTTATATAAGTATGTTGTATTGAAGCAAAAGCTGCCGTTACCTGCACTGACCACTTATTGTATTGCGGCACTTTAGGCGTCGATATGTTGTAGTGGATAACGCTATCTTTTGTTGCACCACCTATCCGAATTGTGTAATACCATCGACTGTATCTTTATTTGCTTCCGATAGACGAATCCTAGCATCCAGTGACCCCTTCCATCTGCAAATATCATCTCTGGTCAGTGGCGCAAGCGATAGTAACGTAGACCATCTTACTCAGCTGCTATGAAGATTTGCCCGAGTTTGGTTTAAAGCTGCCTAAGGGCGTTAAGCAGGATGAGATTATTGCCGTGGTAACGGATATTATTACTACTGGCAGGTAACCCTGTTGACTGGTGTGGAGTAACTAAGAGCTAGCCAGTTTCCCACAATGGGCGTTATTTAAAATATCAGCCCTTTATAACCATTATAAAATACTGACATTTCTTTTGCGCCTAATTGAAACCGAGAAAATCATTTCTAAGTAATTATGAAACGTTGAAAATAACTGAGCGATTATGAGATAGTTGTAATAGCAAAAATGTTTAGATAAAGCAATTCCAATGGTCTTTCAAGATCCGTAGATTCGAAAAAAGACCGTTATGTGAACAAGGAACAACAGCATTAAAGCTAATTCGCTGGTTTTCGTAATCGAAAATATTGGGGAATATCTGACAACAAAAACGCGGTCTGACAAAGCGTTAATTATTATTTTGTTGATCCTGTTGTATCAGTTGATTTTTCAACCTATGAAGTCTGTGCAGACTTGTAATACATGTACACTATGTACGATGCCCGGGTTTTGCAGCATATTTTGTTGTTTATCGTTGGGCTCGTGGGGTGTGTATTTTTGTATCTGTGCATGTCTAGTTGATCTCTGTTGCTGATTTAAGCAATTTATGGGTACAAAAAATCTCTTTAAATATTCGACGTTTTGTGTATAAGTTCCGTTGCTAATAAAACAACATGAGCTAAAGAGCCCACAATACACAGCTGCAACGCGTTATATCTATCCGTTGTGGCGACATGAAGTCGGTCGACACGATCCGAAGGCCATCTCATACATCGAGTTATCTCTTATTCGTGAATAGAGAATCGTTGAACTTTACCGGGCGCCGCAGCATGTTAAACTACCGTAAAAATTCTCAGAAATATTATGTTAAAAAGCCATAACATAATCTTTTAATCAACGAAGATAATTAGGGTATTTGGATACAATGTCATTCTCACCCAGTTGTTCTGCGAAACAACATATTCCCGAGTGTATCATTAGCGCTGCTTATTGATGCTACCTTTATAATGACGTTTGAGAGGTAAGCGGGCTCAGCGTTAATCCAGTAGCACAATCCATCACCTCCATCCCGAAATGTCCAGAGGGTACATTAAGAATATAGGGTTTCTAGTAATGTATATATAGGAATAAATGCGTCTAAACAGTTTCAAGAGGTGTTGCAGTAAAAGATGTCTGTCTTGCAAAACTGCTGGCAGATTCCTGGATAGTAGAACAAAACATACACGAAACAAATCGTTGCCTTTGAGGTGTATACACTCCATGAATCTCTATCTATGGTGAATTGCCAGCGCACAAAAGGGTGGACGATCGCTTTTAGCCGACACGGCATACCATGGATGTTATTTAAAAAAAGCCAATGCTTTGGGTTTCAATTTCATATTATGATATCTCGTGTGCAGTCGAGATAGCAACTGATATAGCTTTACGTAGTCTACGAACAGCCAACACCGTCGTGTGTAGGTAGACTGCAGCAAATCAACCTGCCTCATTAGTATCTTTGGCGTCATTAAACGACATACCAGATGACGGGATCGTAGCCTAGGAGCAAATGGCGCGCTTCTTCTTTTGGAATATTTTTCACAGTACCACGATTTTGTATTGCGTTAGCAGTTCTTGTGTTCCTGCTTCAGCAAAATTATCGAATACTTTGCTAATTTTAGAAGCAGTTTGTAATCATACCAGAGCGTACTGGTCAGATTTTTTGCCAATCAGTGTCCGTTCCAAGGGGAAATATATATCGTACAGCTAGAATCCTACATTTTAACGTAGTACCTAACTTTCTTTCTTATTTTCGGTCTGTATCTAACTAAAGAAACCAGTTGCCAATAACCTTAATGGGATCAAAAGCAGGTATTATTAAAAAAAGGGCTCGCTTTGGAGAATTAAACGTTGATGCAATACAGACCGGCGAAGGTGAAAGTTTTGTGGCATCTTGGAATGGTCAAGTCAATCAAATTTTCTCGATCGGTGTTTTATATGGTTTCAGTTATACATATATTGTTGGCGCTAAGTGATCTTGTATCCAAATCGAGTACATAAAAACAGAAGGAGTCAAATACATGTTTTGCACTGGGTGAAATCAAAATTTGATAGTAAAAGTATAGGCTGAAAATCAGCATGAGAGACTCCACTGAGCTTCAAGACCTTTTCGTTGAAAAACGGAGAATAGTTGCATCAAAATTACTCTCAGCTTCTTGCAATAGAACTCTAGGAGAACGGAGTACAAGCAGGATTCACTTTGTGAATGAAATTTCGCATGCCGGACTTGAACTATAAGCTTAAAACAGCAGCTGAAGCATGAGCCGAGGAACAAAACTGGTTGGTGTAATTTTCAGGGGTGAATTCTTCTTATTCTCTAAATGCAGACCAGGGAGAAAGGGTAGTGAAGACAATTGCAAAATAAGTCTTTTAAAATGGTCGACTACTTATTAAAGGTCAGTTCGAACAATGGCTTATAGTAATAAGAGTGCTACCGCTACGCTTGGACCTATAAAGTTAATTATTGGTTTGACCGATTTGTTGAACTGAGAGTTCAATTATATATATATATATATATATATATATATATAT
>MNPL01004905.1:6556-38406 GCA_002081605.1 Tropilaelaps mercedesae
GGCATGTGTTATTAGTGGTAGATCGCATACACCATAGTGTAATTTTTGTATATACACGTTTCATTCGCAATGCAAATGCTGTGCGGACCGTTCTGTCCATATACGCTTGGGTAGGCATATGGGCGTACAGAAGGAAATCGGAATTGAAAAAGCTCTTATGTATGTCACTTATGTGCCATCTCGGTCCGTGATCTTTTAACTTATGCATTGATTGGATGTTTGGAAGCTTTCTAACCGTGGTGTTTCTAAGCTACCAAACCTGTAAGCCAAATTTTCGAGTTTTATATAATCTTTTAATTGTATACACGACTGCACCCTTTTGAGTAACGTGGAAACTTTATGTTTAAAGGACGGTAAGGAGGTTGATTTACTTGCATACAATTGAATTGCTTTTCAGTCAAAACTTTTTTCAGAGTGACACACATTGATTTAATATGTTTAGAACTTCACTAGATGTTAATGTTTCTTTCCAGCTCTAGGTTATCATCGATCCTCTCAGAAGGGAGATAATCGAGATAAACTTGTTCATTAAATCCAAAGTTAAATTGAGTTTAGCAAAAAGTGTTTAATTTTACGCAACGAGCAGGGCTTCGGGTAAACTTTGAGGTGACCGTCGATATCTAGGCAAACACGCGTTTCAATTTAATTGAAGTTGACTTACCTGAGGGAACTCGGAATCGCTGCTAAGTAGCACATTTTCAGGCTTGAGGTCACAGTGGACGATGTTTTGTGAATGCAGAAATTTCAACGCAATAAGGATCTGATAAATAAGAAAACGTGTTGTGCGTTCCGACAGTCTCCCCTAAGAACGTCATAGGCGTAATGAATATATATCAGTAACCGTTATAGCGCGTAATTATGTTTTGTTTGTAAGTAAGCTTCTTTGGATACCATCTTTGAACACATAGTAAGTCTAATAGAGCTAAAAATAGTCTCGAACTAGATTTGCTTTCTGGAATAACTTTCAAGTTTGTAATAAATTTTGTAAGATCAGAGGTGAAAATGAGACGTCTAATATAAAGGCATAAAAAACAATGAAACATTTGTGAACCTTTGGTGATTGCAGAATCATTTCCAGCATGTCTCCTTTCAACTTTTCCATAACAACGAAAATCCTTTCATGAGTTTCATAGGTTCGCTCAAGTGTCACGACGCCGGGATGGTGTATGTTTTCCAGGATTGACACCTCGTTCTTCAGCTGAGCCTCTTGCTTAGTAGGGAACCGCAATTTGTCGATAACCTAAACGTCACATTCAAAGTGATAAATTAACTAAATTCAAAGCCAGCCGATAGCCAACGGAGTATGCATAAGGCAAAGGCTTTATAGCAGTAAACGGTGCAACTGAGTAGTTTTTATTTTCCATCTATAGCAGGATCTCCAAGAGGTGCGAGTGAATATGGTACACATATTTTGCTGTAGACCACTCCTTAACTTTATTAGCGAGGTATTGTTTTTTAATAATAAATCAAAGAGGCTAAAGAATAAAACAGTGTAAAATACACTATTAGAGAATAACGAATTAAGTGTGACTTTACTTCATGTACAAACCTTAATAGCGACGGGTTGCTGCGTCGTACGATGTACACCCCCATAGACAATGCCAAATTGTCCACTGCCAAGAACTTCATCTGGAAAGATTTGGTACCTGAGAGATATTCCCATATTGGCACTGTTGGCACCAGATCCGGTAGTACCGGCGGCTCCAGGCTGGCCATGTTCCTCCGCAGTTGTACCCGCTCCTCCCTGAAGTATTTCCAAGTTGGGTTAGCCCTGTTCGTATATTCAAGCAAGTTCCAACACATGACCAAATAAAACTGGGGCAAGTTACTGATGAGAACAAACACTAAGAAACGAACCAGTTTGTTCATAAAATGTGGCAGTTGTCTCAGCGATAAGTCTTTTTAGGCTATTCACTATTAACAGACCAAATTTTGTCTACATTTACTAAAATCCTTTAAATGTAGCCTGGAAATATGTTTGAGATCCTTATCGTGAATCAATGGTATTGGCATCAAGAAAAACGATCAATTAGTGTCGACAATCAACGACGATATATGATCATGTTCTTGTTTCTGGGTGGATTTAAGTTTAACGAATTTATTAAAAATCAGTGATAGTATTCGCACTACAGCTATTTCTGGAGAAACCGTGCATTGTCAGTACCATAATTTCCTTAACAGAAATTGGGAATACCAGGGAGATCATCAGACCTCAGGAACCCAAACTGCCGATAAATTTATACTAATCAAAAAAGCGTTTGATCTATCTGAACGCTGAGGTTTGAAGGGTTTGTTGGCACGATTTCACATGTTATACACGATATTTATGTAATAGTGACTGTAAAAATAAAATAACCAAAAATATGTGAAATAAATTTTTCTTGAATTGATCTGCTCCCAGCAGGAAGCTCGTCCAGCAATAAAAGTTAAGCATAATGGACAAATGACAAGACATGGGCAGTTTAGAGGCCTAACCTAAAGTGTATCGTAGAACAGCAATATTATATTGCCTCAATATTTAAATGAGCTACCGATACAGTATTAGAAGTGCGTAAAGTAGAAGTGCGAGTATGTCCAAAATAGACTAAAAATCGAATTTTAACTTTTTAAAAATTATTGTACTTCAGTACCTTTTTTGATGCTACATTATAACAACCTCACATCATCTAAACGGGATGCTAAACGGGAGCTAAACGTTGGGATCACGTACCTTGCCAAATCTAGTTACGGTGGGTACGACGGGTGGCGTGGCTGAAGTAGCGGAGACGGGAAGAAGAGCCTGACGGATTGCTGTCTCCCAGCTTTTATCGCGTTCCTCGCCAACGAAGTAGGTGCCTGTTGCCGTTTTTAGTTCGAAGCAAAATTGTTGGGGTGAACATTCTTTGCGCAACTCTATAGCCATGATATCCGACAGGGGTATTTCCTTGTAGTAGTTTGAACTGGATTCGTTCTGGAAATAATGCAAAGCGAGCGCAGCCACGAAATGCAATTCTTTATCGAATATCTTGTCAAGAAGGCAACGTCCGTCCGATGCGCATAAAAAAGTATAGACTAATCTCGAATATTCCTCGTCAAAAAAGTTACATACTTAACGCGGCGCAGAACAGCAAAAGCTTGGGTATAAGTGTAAAGGTTGGTATAACAGTCGAAGTCAAATCTATCTTTTTAAATGTATTAAGACATTTTGCCGAAAACTATATTTATTCCTATTGCTATGAACTACGACATTAAGACAGATTGGGTAAGCCTATATACGGTATGATAAGAGATAGGTACCTATGTGCAAATACTGCTAGATAATTATTAGTATACGAACTACTGAACTAAGTTTTATTTCGTATGTAAAAAATATTTTACACTTGGCATATGAGTGCCAGTGGACTACCTGAAACATCGTGACGGCCTTTGTGTCAAGACGCCAAAAATGCTTCTTTTTGAGGGCATCCTTGCTAGTGTAGTGAACGAGCCACCCTTCTTTAACGACTGCACCCTGGCCACGCTTTTTCGTATGCTTCACTGACTGGACGATTCGCATGAGAGGAATATTATTGGAGGAGGTTTCATTAAGTGTCTGTTTGTTATCACCGTCTTGATTTGATTCAGATTGGTCCCTTCTTCCTGTAACAATGACGTTTCCACTTACAGACCCTGACATCTGAAATGTAGTGATAACAGATAACAGTTCACATCCCACAGATTTTAATTTATACGACTGTACGGAGCTAGCGCTTATAAAAATGTTATTTTATGTGTGGTGCACATGACGCATTTAATTTTAATACTACGACAGTTGCTCACGGAATTAGTTTGTCGTTCCAACCTGATAGCGTAGTTTAACCTGATCTATTAATTGGTTGGTCCGTCCGTTGCCAACGACAAAACACATGTATCATACGCATTAATTGACTTCGATTATATTCAGTCATAGACGTACACAGCTTCGCTCAAATCGCTTTTTCTATTGAAAAATGTGTGAATCGCTTTTGTCTTTATTCGGTGCGCTCTTCTATTTTGCCATCTTGTTAGTTTTTTTGAGCCTACATTCTACCTGAGATGCTCTATTAGTTGGCCGAATCGCGTTGTGGCGTCCAACTGCAGTAGACACGGCCGAGCTGGAGATGCCGCCGATTGTCGAACTGTTCATAATATTATTGTGATGATTCAGATTATGACTGTTGCTATTATTGTTATCATTGTGGAGATTGTTGTTGCCTTCATGATCGTCGTTGTCGCTATCAACGTCGTTATCAGGGTGTCCATCCGCAGCCGTGTCAGCCGATGTGTCAGAGTAATCGACCTGCGACAGTGTGACACACACACAAAAATATTACAATATTTATTTTTCTGTGTTTTAATTTTTCTGATCTAGCTTCATACACGTCATCCAAACAAGACGATAAATATCGGGAAATTCTGCTATGTTTTTATACCTGAAAAAGAAGTATTTCACTCATTGGTGCCTTTTTTGTTTTATTTAACACTGACACATGAAACAGTTTATTTGTAATTGCGCTTTTATGAAAGAGAAAGTTCGAAATAGTATTATTGTAGATTGAAGGGTGTTAGAGTTCGATCTGATACTCAGCCGATCATGTTTCTAATTTTAGTAGACATGAAAAAAAGAATAATAATAATAATAGTACCTCGATGTGGTCGTCCGGTAGCCATTCTTTGGGCGCCTCTCCAGGGCAGTTCATCGCAATCCTGTCCTGGCATTTGCGGTGAACGTTGAATCGGCAATCCTTACACTGCATACCTTGCCGAAATAAGCCCTTCAGAAGCTTTTTACAATGTTGACATATGGTCGGCTTTGCGTATGAATGCACCAGAAACGAGTGTGGAATTCTAATACGACCCGCAAGTTCTCGCTCAACCCAAGCAGGCCGGCCCATGTTCAATGACGGTGAGCGCTTCTCTCGACAGGGGGGAGTTGCTAACAGCGCGCTAAAAACGTTAAATGTGGAGTCAAAGATCCTTAGTGGATTACACAAATTAAGAATCGCTATTATTTTTCATTGAAGCACTTATGGACAATGTAATAAGTCGCGAAATTGCGAACGAGAATAATAATATTTAGAACTGATATTCACTCCAAACACTATATGTTTTTACTTTTGCTCATCACTCCACGTCATCAACATAGCCATTGACATGCTAGTGTAATCTCAAATCTAAACCATGACCGAATGTATCACTTTGAATACATTTTTTCTTATAGGTCCCATTCAAACTGAAAACCGTTTCTGTGTACTTCATGCAAATGTTCTCTTGTCGTAGAAGTTTTTCTTCCATAAAAATGTGGTGCTCCGGTATGCCCTTCGCGGGATGAGAAAACGTGCAAACTAAGCAAATAAGTGCAAAATAAGAAGTCATTCGCATGTGCAAATTTATTATTCATATTCTTTGTTTGGACCTTTATGCCCTTTAAGAGAAAAAATTGTGTACTATTTTAAAAATAAAGTAAGATACACGAAAAAGGTGGAGGTATGGAGAGCCTTCACTCGCTGCCCAACGCGTAATGATCCCTGATAACCATCGCAAAAGGCCTTTCGTCTCTTTTAGTGAAAAAGTCGGGGGTGCTCGACATGGAGATACATTAATCGAGCCTAGGTCTTATTTTAGATACATTAGAACCCTTTGTTGTTGGAACTGGGAGCTCGCCAAATTTCATTCAAAGACAAACGCCACCAGTTTATTTTTACATGAAAGCCAATTATTAAATACAACATGCACTGACAAAAATAACATATATGGTTCAGGTGCTAGTTCGAAACCAAAATAGAAAATTCGTCCTTTAAACTTAATGATCTATATTCCAATTTAATAAAATATACCTTTTATTATTATTTATTTTTAGGCACTACAATATATTAATTTATGTTTAAACTCTATAGACTGGGGCATCATTATTCATTAAGCCTTGTTGTTACTCAATTGCTCAAGTGAACCATTCATTCTATTTTGTTGTGCCGGTTATCTCGGGCGTTACCAATATTCTGTTTTTACTCTTGTATATGGTTGGTAACTTTTTTACCCGAGATGACACCTTTCATGCTTTTACAAAGGATATTCAATATATTCTATGTATTACTCATAGTCAAGGGCCAGCATTTGATAAAAATGCCTGAGTTCAATGAAGGCTTTACCTGTGGTCATCGATGAAGGCTGGTATCGAGGAAGCGGCACGCGTGACTTCTGCTGGAGCTCCTAATGGCTTCCCAGCTCCGCCTGGTCCCTCCTTAAACTCACAATTAGGACTGGATAATTTGTGGCTTGTAGGTGTGGGTGGCGTCACTGGAAGGTAACTGGAAGACCTTCGCCGCCGTGTGTGCGTACAATTGTTTGGTATCTTATACGCGCACCGTTTATGGAAGTTCTGTCCGCAGCCATCACATTTTAGTCCCTGCCTCATTAGACCAAACAGCATCTCGCCACAGAAGTCACAGAACGTTGGCGATTTGTACGAGTGCACGGCGAGACAGTGAGGCCGAATATCAATATCATCCGAAGGATCTTTCTGTGAAACAACCACTTCGACCAACGTGCCTTCACTGATCTCCGATACGCTGTTGATGGGCACCAAAAGCGCCTATCGTACCACCACATACAATAAACCAGAGGCAAAATAGCGCATAATACGTTGCTTATTTCAAATCATAATAAATATTACTCCCAAGAAGATTGATTCAATTAAGAATTATTGAAATAGAAGGAAACATAGAGTGTTGGTCCACAATAAAAAAATTATTCATGGTTTTATGTGTCTATGCCACATTTGTTATACCAGGCTAAACTTACTTCATGATTTCGTTAATTCATTTCTGGACATGCCATGGAGCGGTGTAACGGTTTAAATATAGCTTTGATGATGTTTTGCCAAGACAATGATTGAAAGATAATAAAAGGTGACAATAAAATTGCTAATTTGGCTCGAATTTCTCGGAATTTTTTAATAGAATATATGGTTTTCCTGAATCTCTGCTTATCAAAACTCTGTTGTCAGTCTAGGTATTCACCGTCTGTCCAACTCTGAAAAACTTTTTTTACTGGTGTGCATATCAGAACTTTGTTTAAGATAGGTGTTTCTACCGTTTCATTATAGCGCAGGCTAATTTGTGCCCCCTGCTGTAATTTGTCTAGTTAAGATGATTTCCCCTTGATGTTTACTAACCTCAGCCGAGTAGTCGTGTCGAAATAGGAGTAAACGCTCAGGAAGTCGCGTGAGTCCGTGGTCTGGAAATTTGCGGTCCACGAAATTGCATGCAAGATCCTTAAGCGACTTGAGGTTCAGGTCGCAGCTCTCTATTGATACCGAATCTCGTTGAACACCCGACTGCATAACAAAACACACCTACGAATAAATGTGTATCATCGAATTGTAACTATTTCACAGGCAGTCATTGTCTTAAGCGCCAAGAATCCGTAACTATATCCACACAAGCAGTAATGGCACCTGATGAGAACTTATAGCCGATGTTCCAGATGGTCTGTATTCATAAACAAGTAGGATTTTATTTATGGGTTTTTATGACCCATTTATCATCCCGCTGTCTATGCCGAATAATTACATGGAATATATTTTTTACTTCACGCAAGGATGTCTAAGCGCGTCGTTTAGAAACACTTTTTGATTATTAATATATATCTATTTCGTACATGATGTCAGTGTTAAGAAAAGTATTTGCTAGATCTTCGTTGAGAAATAATGAGAGCTGAGCTGAACTTAACTGGAGATATAATGATCTTGAAAGGGCTATTTGAAAGCAAACTTTTCGTTGGAGGGTTCTGAGAATGCGTAATACATATGTGTCACCACAGCTCAAGAGAACAAATAGAGAACTAACACCCTTGAATCGTAGATTAACAACACCTTGTTTTCAAACTCGAAATTTTGTTCGTATTATTTCGAAGTCATGGAGCACTTTGTGGATTCGAAGTTGCTCTAGAAAAAATAAAATAATTTTGTGATGACAATGTAGGTACTGAGGAAGTGAATCGTTTTCGAAAGGGGCAGTGAACTTAATGCAGCAGTAAGTTGCAATGCATTCGTGAGCTGCACACGTAGTGCATATGGCACACTTCTGTGTAATGTGCATTACGTGCATTCGCCCATAACGTGTAATGAATAATTCAGAGATGAATTCAGGACTACAACGAGTGAGATACTTTAATACTATAATAAACAATGTTTACATTTGGTTCTATGTAGCGAGCGTTTAACTTGTTAACTTTTCCCTGGCTAGAAGTAAAATTTCTACTATAGTTTTTGATGCATCGACTAACATTCCGTAGCATAGGGTTATTATTAGTATATATCAGTAACATACATATACCTATTGGTTTATAAAATAACAGTTATAATTCATTGCGTTCGTATTCAAGTGGCAATTTGCTAGGTTCAGTTCTATCCGGTTCTCATTTGGCTATCACCCCAAAGATAAGCATGTGGTATTGCCCAGTACAGCTGTGATTAGGAATATGGTTTCTATTAGTAGTAGTGATAAGCTATTCTATAAAATTTATCTCTCTACAATTAATTAATCTATTTACTTAGTGAATTTATTTATATTCCGATCTCCCAGTACACTTATGATGCGAGAACGAAGCTTTACTTCTAATTTTTGTGAACTGTAGCCAATTTCCAGTGGCGATGTTTTGCTGACAATGTTTTGCCTATTGAAATTAGTTTCCAGTTAATTTATTACTGAAAGAACATTATTTCTCAAAATCTTACTACTTGGATGATTCAATTTGGTGAACCGCAAATGTCTCGGCCAAAACATGAAATGCCTAAAAGCTCTGCCTAAATCAACTTGCTAGACATAGCGCTTACCCGCTGTAACAAAAGAATGTTTGTAGACGGACACTACTGATCAGCTTCATAAAAAATAACTCATACTAATCAATCTGTAGGACTGACGCCCACCAACAAGTAGCTAAACAGTTCTTGCCTAACAAAGCCTTATAATTTGATCTCCTGTTTCATTTCAATTAACAGATTCACCTGGTTTAAGAAGCAGAATAAATTATTTTAGTAAATAAGTAGGTAACACGAACAGTACATTAGCAGATATAGGGATTTTCTAGTTTCGAATCCAAATTATTTCTACTTTAAATCTTTCCGCAAGCCTTTATTAACGATTTTTTATTTGAAGGTTTAAATGTGATGAAGTTTAAAAATTGATAATTATCTCAACGTTAAATGTGTCATATTGCAGACATTCCTTTAAGCACTAATCCTATTGGCGCGGTATGAGTGCCATGAGTTCATTAAAAAGGTGTGAGGCTAACTAGGCGCGTTCTTCATAGCGCCACAGAGTTCAGATATATAGGAAATATACCATATAAAGCTTACTCATTAAGGTTCAATACAAAACGGTTGTTCACTTGAGCAACATCTATTATAGTCAGTATACTGCTAAAGCGTTGCGTCTAACATCTAAACATGTTATCTAAGGTTTCATCTAGGTCATCTCTTATATTGTTTTGCTGCTCTCATATCTAAGCTTAGTGAATCTGCTCAGCTGACCTGAGGTCACTGTCAATAAAAAAGAGGAAATTTCGGACCGAATCTACCAAGCAAATACACGCGATGAAGTACAATAAAGAAATGTGTCTATTCTAGTGCCTTCGCTGTTGTTTTATTAGTTCATCGTTATGTTCACTACTGTAGATAACAATCAATTATGAAAACTAAATGCCATTACTATCCGGTACGTAATAAACATGAAGCTAATACATATCTTACGCATGTTACCCAATACTCTCGCGGCTTATTATCACTAACCTCTGCAGCGGGTAGCACATTTAGCCGAGGAAGCTCCATTACGGCGGCTCTATCGGCGGAGTCAGCTGAACATCTGCAACACGCTGAGGCCTTCTTCACCTGGGGCGAGTCTGAAACAATTAAGAAAATGTGTTATTATTATTATTATTATTATTATTATTATTATTATTATTATTATTATTATGACTATTATTATTATTATTCCCTACAAATGTGACTCGAAGCAGCCTTTGCACTTAGAGATTTGTTGATAAGGTTAATATGCATTATTAATATTACTTAAATCTAACAAAAGGATACAATTGAGAAGCATGGCAAACGATGTCTCTAACCTTCGTCACGATGAATTAACGATCAACGAGAGTATTCCACTGCAAAATGCCAATAACAGCAGGAGGATTCTCTATCAAGACGGTCATTTATGTTACCTTGTATCCGTAAACCTAATTCATTATACATGCACTTTTTTTGTTTGAATTTTTAACATGTTTTTGAGCATATGTATGGTTTCTCGTATATGAGCAAACTGTAGAACCACTACGCCTTTTTTACCCTTTAAGTGTCTAGCCTGGCTTCGACTGGAAAAACTTCTACGGTTAACCATCAGCCAGCATTTATTATAGACCACCAGCTTTTGCATCCACGTATCTCCTTCGGAAACAAGGTGCACGCGAATGCACCAGTTACCGAGTTCGACAATAATCTAGCTTCTAAGTTTAGTATATCCGCCCTTGTAATTTTTCTACAGAGCCCTGCAAGATTTCTGGTACAACTTAAAAAGTTGAGCACGTATTTTTTGACTCTTGCCTCACACTGTCTTTATGTATGGAACTTGTTAGTTGACCACCAACGGCAATCAGGTAATAAGGCATTTTCTGGCATTGCACCCAGTTGGGGTCATAAGAGAGCCCGAAAAAACCGCAACTTAATGTGTTACGAGTGATTAGGGACACAAATGTCCCTCGAGTGGACTCAAATAATAAGGATTATATTGTCCTGGACACTTTTTCCAGTGGCTGATTTCTGTCCTTAATTCAGTTCTTTACACGTCTTTGGCTCTCTGTATTCGTCCCTGTACAGTTTTGTAAAATGGAATTCGCCCGGCACAAACTGGAAGCTATATATCCTTCACCTCGTTTCTGCTTTACTTGACTTTAAATTTTAGGCACCAACGTTGATACCTTAAGCCTAAACTGCGATTCAGCCACTGAAGTCGAGTCAAATCGTTTTATTCTAGGGTTTAAACATATCGGTTCTGTTTTTCATCTTATTCGTGCTGACGTCACACTGTTTCGTTGAATTTCCACTATCTTGAAATAAAGACGGCAGTAAAATGAGCGCACTGATTGGCGCCAAATTAGTTTTCATGAATCACTAAACTCAAGCGCTATTTCAGGGAGTCTACCTTTGTCATAAACAGCTGTTTCGGAAAAATACACTGACTTAGCTCCCACCTTACGTGAACGGCTTCAGCCGCACGTGATCAACGATTATTATCATTATTTACGTGACTTGAGTGGTCAAATATTTATTCAACGAAAAAGGCTATCCGCGCCCCCATCTATAATAGCATCGTACATAGTAAGACTCCAAACTCCCAGCAAACCTGCTCCATATGTTGGTGCAGTCATACGGATGCTTTTTAATAAGAAATTTATAATACATAATAGAATAATCCTTTTGCGATTGCGGCCCGTTATACGAATATTTCGACATAACTGACACGCGTCTTGGTCTACGAGAAAAACGTAATTATTAACAGTTTGTCTAGGGCTTTCGTACTAAAAACATACAAGACGAGGGGCTAAATAGGTTTGTTGGCTCGTACCTGTTTTTAGCTGTGAAATAATTTAGGATATTTAGTTATGACACAATTTGCTACAATATCACAATATATTACGTTAGCATTGAGCAAGAGATAAATATATCGTATAGAAATGTCCTTTCAATCACTTAATGGTTTAACACGATCCGGTTTTAGAAAAAGCTTGATTTTCGCCAGTGTGGTAAGCAGCTTTCAACACATAGAATTTTATAGGGAGTTTAAACTGGTTAAAGTATTTCACAAAGTGATTTTCGATGATCCAAGTTTTATTGCGCCGATATTCATTGCCTTGTACGAAGTTAAATGGTAGATTTAATGAATTGTACGTTGCAAGCGTAACTGAGTTACCATTTCATATTAATATTTCAATAATTTAAAAATAGTGAAGTCAGGTAAGGGTAGCGCCCAGGTTTTTTAACTCACTGGTCAACATCTAAAGTTTCATCGCAAAGACTAACTTGACTTTGCTTTCGTCAAATAAGACGAGATAGATTATTTGGTTTATAATTTACGTCCTGGCTAAGCGGCTTTACGTAGGAGTGTGTAGTAGTGTATGGAGCATACAGGACTGTGAGTACACAGGTGGTACTAACGCTCGCTGGACTCATCCCGTGGAAGCACCTTATCAGAGAAAGAGTAGAAATGGACAGAGATGATGTGTCGAAAGATTCCGTCAGGACAGAGGCTATAGCCAAATGGCAAGAAAAATGGGACAGCTTAGAGGACACAACTGGCCAGTGGACGGAAAGGATTATACGCAACTTCAAAGAATGGTGTAACAGAACACACGGTCATACCACGTATCGCAGGCATTACCTTTACATAATACGAAAAGCCAACAGTCCAATATGTAATATGTGCAATTCCGGAGAAGAGGATGCAGCGGCACACATTCTGTTCAATTGTCAAAGTTATGAAGAGGAAAGAGCGGAGAACGGACGAATAGAATGGCCGCGGCCACAAAAAGACTCTTGCTAGAGAAAAGGTATGGCAAACGGTGAAGAAATTTTTTGAAATGGTAAAAAAGGAAAGAAGCTATCGGAAGACACAGACCTCGGCGTGAAATAGATGGAGGTTTGTCAGTGTCATGAAGTAATGCTGTCGCAGTTCCAGCACTGAGCGCGGGCCGTTGGTAGAGTGAAACAGAATATACACGTTTGAACCTTCAAAAAAAAAGCGGCTTCACGTAACACGGCATTTCAAAGCCTGTGAGTTACGATGCATAGTTTCGCAGTGCTCAACCTATACAGAGCTCACAAGAGTACTCATTTAAAAACAGCTCAGGAGACCATCGAAACACAAGTGTGTTTGTGTATTTTACCACAGGTATACATATATTTTACTCATATTTGAGCTTTCAGATATTTTTATTGCTTTCATTAGCAAAAAGTGTTTCATCAACAACAAGTGTTTAAAATACACAACAATATAAATTTACCATTGCTTTTACAATTATTCAACGCCATGAAAAAAAGGATAGCTTGAAAATGACTATACTTAACAGAAATCTTTAGCTTTTGGACCTAAATTAGTTTCCTTATTATTTGTATTGTCAAGGATGTAAATGTTCCACTACCATTTGAATTAAATAAAAAATCCTGTCGAAAATGCTTCCAACTGAAAATACTATTTCGTCAACTGTGTCGTGACGCATTTTCCCAACGTTACTTTTATTATGTAAGTCATTCATCAGTCCCGCGCAGCCACGTAGTGTAAAAAAAGAAGTCAAATTAACCATTTATGGCACAACATTACTTATATTGAAAATAGACATATATAGTTGTTTCCTTTTATAGCAATCTGTGTCAATCAAAACTATTTTCCCTTGAATGTGTCTCGATGAGTATCACGAGTATCTCGCGAAAATTGCCACGTGGATATAATCCTGTCATGCCTCAGCATCAGTTTATCTATTCATCTCTTTTGCTATGCAGATGGTGAAGGTCATCCCTGTCATTTTAATAACACCGTGAACTTTGATGTTTTTATTGATGCTATATTTTGAATCTTGTATTGGTTGAACATGAAATAAATTCGATTGTGAGATCACTCCTCTGTAAATACGTTTATCTTTTTCCCGACTATTGTAATCAACTCTGTTTATATATCGCAGTCAACGGTGTGTAGGTAGTAAGTAATCACCAAGTCTTTCTTTTTTACATAGCCAAATCCTGATCCATGTCAACAAACTACGAAGACCTATTTTCGGCAACATGGCATGTGCAGATCTGAAATCTGTTAATTGTAAAAAGTGGAATAATATTGTGAAATTAAACGTAACGTCAACGCGGGTTGATATCAGGAATCAAATGAATCTCTAAGGTTACGGAAACCTCAGGGTCGAGCATATTGTGCTTCAGGCTCTCACTTCTCAAGCAGCAACGACAATGTAATGTAATATATATATATATATATATACATTTTAAATCTATTTTTTTGTTCGACGTGCAGATTTGAGAACATTTCATTCTTAACGAGCATTGAGTAAAACCTCTACAACATCCATCTTATACTATACTTTCATACTAAAAAACACTAACTTCAGCTGACTGCTATGTATTGTAATTAGGTAGAGAAACCAAGCAAGCAGAAAATGGCTATTTGAACGTAGAGTCAACTACAACAGCGATGTTACATGCATATTATTGTTCTGTTCCTTTTGATTCCGTCTGAGAGGCTAAGCCACCCAAAGGAGCTTTCCCAACCCAACTTCATGAAATCCTTAGCTCTGTGAAAATGTTAGCTAAGAGAATACCACAACTGGAGTACGAACCGGTTGAAAATCTGTATGGTAATCTGCCTCTACAAACAATCTACACTAGTCTCTATAACGCTATGAACCTCTCCCATAGTCGCAATATGACGTGCTCGGACGATGTAGCATTTTCAAATGAAGCTAATAATCTTGTCTTTTATATGTAATACGCTGGGTGTTTGCGCATCCTGTTTTTCGTTGTAGCCGACCCATAGCTCTCGGATGGTATCTCACTTGACAATAGAAATAATTCTGTCGAAGAAAAACATTCACAAAGCACGACTTGTGGTCAACCGACTCAATAAATTCCACGAGATAGAAGAGAAAGTATAAGCCGCATCAATACCAAGGAAATGTGGTCGATTTATAAAGACGCATATTTGTAGGACTGATAGTAATACTAATAATAACGATAGTTGCTGTGGCAGATACAGGGGCTACGTGTTTTAGAAACTCTTCCATTGAAATAACTAAATATTATTTTTATCCAGTAAAATTTTCGCCTAAAAGAAATGATTTAAGCTGTGTATTGGAGTACATTTGTCATAGATCTCGTTTATCTTTCGAAATGTTTCACATTTTTATCTATTATCTATTATTTTTATCTACTATTAACGTAGGCACGCTGTAATAAAGGTGGTAGGGCTTGATTTCCATAGTTCTTCACTCAGTATCTTATCTAAAGACGCCTCAAAAGATGCGGAAAATATTTGTTCTCGGTGTTACCAGTTATGAAGGGTCGATGCGCGTTCGTTGTACAAAAGACGTAAGCGAATGACATGATGGCGCATTTCACTTCTTAGATGATAAACGTATCAGCCACTAATTACTACGGCAGTTGCAAGCAGCTTTATTCCGTTTGGAGGAATCAACTAGAACCTCTCGTCGTCAACGAAGTGCGCCAAGCGGAGCCAGACACCCTACGCGAGCGCGACGTAGGACCTCCCAAACAGATGCATCAGCAACATAACCGGATGAGCAGCCTGCTAGTCAGCCCAACGATTACTACGAGCTACAATCAAAACTTAACTGACAATAAACAAAAAAAGGATAGCTTTGGAGTTTCTCCAGCGGCTGCAGCTAAGTCACTAACGTTTTGGAAACGTTACAAGCGCTACAACGTACCCCGCGGTTTAGTAGCAATTATACAGTAGCTTATCTAGTAAAGATTCGCGGCTACTGAAGGCGCATATCAATTACATTGGCCACACCTATAGCAGCCAAAAAATTAAAATAATCCACAAGCACACAAAATAATTCCAACAACGCCGTCACTCACTTAGTTGAGTTTTTTGAGGCAGTAATTTCGCGTATTATATGAAAAACGACACCAATGCAATCTGTTGCCCACTGTCTTATTTAATGCGTACGATGTTGGCAATACAGAAACTTGGGCGTACGGTGGGCCTCCTCATTGGCCTGTTCATATTAATGGACCACTATTCATATTTGTGCATTGGTGATGAATCCAGAATAGGCCGTTGTAGTTTGCCAATGGGCTGAGCAACATGTATGCACGGATACAGATTGACATAATTTTTCACCATAATAATCAACTCCCTCGAACATCTCGCCCTTGTGCGGTTTGGTTTCATAGATAACCGCGTACGAGACCTATCCGAAATCAGCCCAAGTTGACATCAAGCAATTGAAACGCGACAAAGCGAACTATCTACTTACGACTGTTACCACTTTGCAGTAGCATTGCTACTCTCCAAGCAGCCGCCGTACACTTGGAGCAACCAACAGGCGGTAGACACGACCGCCGTTGTCGAAGGAAAGTTTGGCTCTGTTATACTGCTTGTGAGGCCACAAAGATAGAGCGCAAGAGAAAGAAGCGGCGCCAGACTACCCAGTGGTAGTAGTAGTTAGACTCGCGTGGACAACGCGAGGGCCAACGGCAGTCATTCGTCACTGCTTTCTCCTAGCAACCCATTGTGCGCGCGGCCATTCACAAACAACTTTCGTTGGCTTTACACTGATTATACAAAAAATAAAAATTGTGCTCGTCCGTCCTTACACGCCAGCGCCTCCAATTCTGCAGAACAGGCGAACGACGTATTATATCCGTCGGTGTTGGTTAGTATACATATACATATATGTACACACACCTGTGTAAAACGCTATCTTTTTAAAAAGGTCCATTGCTGTTTGATACTTTTTTAAATGATTACGCGCAACTAACTTTACGTCAGTTATTGTTTCTCTATTTACTGCACATAATAAAAAATTCCACTAGCTTTTTTTTACCAGACCAGCAGACTCCATACGGATTCCGTATACTTTCTATTCAAGCCATTGAATGTATGTCTTGTGGTGTATGTCGATCTGTGTCATTACTGGAAACTCCCTTTGCACCGCTCTTTCTTCGCTTCCTTCTTCCTTATCTGCTGTATGTCTCTTTCGCCTGATGTATACTCGTAATATTTTTTCTTTGCTTCTTGCACCACCAATATCAGTACGATCCCCATCATCGTCTTAAGATCACCCTTTATTCGCCTTGGTTCGTCTAGCTTCATGTCATCCGTATGATATATGTGTACCTAATAACTCAATCATTGTCAACGGAGAAGCTCTCCGGCGAATTAAGTTCTGATAGCTTCTGCTTTTCTGAATGGCCGCCATTATGACCACAATCACGATCACCAACATCATCACTATCGCCACCCACTTTAATTTCTCCAGTCCAGTAGTGCCAGCAGTCGAATGCCGTCTTCTAATGAACACGTACCTACGATTGCAGACAAGGGACAAGCGGACAATTTGTTGAGACATGAATCCCTGTATCTCTTCACTTCTATCCGGGCCGCGATTATCACCATTACCACCATCATCATGGCGAAAGATATCCACGTGCTGCTGTTGTGACCATCATTGAACACCTAAGAGAACTAGTCAAGCCTTCGAGGCGATGGATAGAGGACCCGAAGTTTTTTTGTTGGCCCGTCATCGTACGTATCGCCGACCACCGATACGATGACAACGAAGACCATGGAGATTGAGGCAAACCGGAGCACTGGAGCAGACAGAAGTCACGCGAATCGCAAGTAACACAGAAATATATAATTTGATATTCTAATGTGTATTGATTTTTTGCCCATTACGTTTCGCCTCCTCATGCCCTGACCTTTTTACTGAGGACAGAAAATATGCGTGCTAAGTCTTATGGCTATATAGAAGTATATGTTCGGCGTTCTATCTTATAGAAGAAAAGCAACGTTTACACCAAATCCGCGGCATATTTGAGCAGGCCTTCTTTAGTTATTTCTCCTCTTTTAGTAACTTCATAGCACTAACGACAGAAGAGGCGGTCAAAGAACTTTTTACGCCGATGGTCACAAGTAACCAGAACCGGTCTGGCCACTTCCAATGAATGCATAGAGGCAAGCAAACGTCAAGGTTGACAGCAATTCTTTAACATGTTCTACTCCTTGAGACCCTCATTAATTCCATATTTGATACAGAATATGATGTAAATTTTTAATGTAAATTTCGCCCGTAGCGGAACGATTGCAATTACTTTATCATATATTAAACATATATTAATTAGTTGAGACTTGCAGTTAACCAGACAGCAAGACGGACGTTGTGTTGATCAAACAATTTCCAACGATCGTGTAATAAAAACGTATCTGTTAACACAAGGCTGTTCTCACAGCAGCATACTTGCGCGTCATTATAAATTTAGGGTGCAGGTCTATAACCACGTCGCAAAAAGCACGGTAAAAGCAATACTGAACTATCAATGAACAGTAAATGTATTTGAAGGGAAACCCAATGGATCAGCCAACAATCGGATTGACAATCAGCGCAGTACAAGGTATTGTTAATTGCAATAAAAATCTGATTTTCAAAGTAGATTAGTCCGTGCATTTAAAACGCAAATGTAACAAGAATGAAGAGAAGGCACAATATATTTCATAATTACCGTTTTCGCAGTTAATTACTTATCGGTTCAAAGTATAATAGCTGCCAACTGGTCAGCAGCCGGTACGAACTACAATGCATGTCATGAAGAGCTTCCAATTCAGTTTATACAGTTAGTCCGAACAACTCTGCACGACAAAGCATATATACATAAATATATACTGCTTTACATTTTCCCGCTCGTCCGTATCCCTCAAGTTGTCTTTTTCATCACAAAAAAGAAATTAATAATTGCAAACATTAGTGGATTAATCCCTACTTTTTCTATAGTTCTCCTCGCACTTGAAGTAGGCGCACATAAATGCACATACGAACATATCTACGTGTGTGAGTATGTATTACATTCATTTACAACCATTGAGTTATATATACGCTCGAAGAAAATTCATTTGATAAGGACTAAAAAAAGAAACACTATAATGTAGTGATAATAACCTTCGCACAAGAACCCTCTTGTAACTACTATTGTAACTGTAAATCGATGTGAAGCAATTTGTAAATGACAAACAGCTGATTACTAAATGTGGCTCGTTATCCTTGTCAACCCCTCCATCTCCACACGCATGTCTAGCTGCTTTTTTGAAACGATATCCAATTATATCTATAATTTAGTAGACTATTGGAACCAGTCTAGTTCCAATAAAGAGCCCTCTTCGCCAGCCTTGCAAAGTCTACTTTCACGCAGAGATTAGCATTGGTTAACATAACATAATTAGAACTATCACCGTTGCAGCAGCGAAAAACACTGCGTTGTGACCAACGACGGCAAACAAAACTTTGTTTGAGCTGATACGTTTAGACCTGGAAAACTCATGCAACACGCAGCAACTATCATATCGTTACAAGGACAGCAATGGTCCGAATAAAAATGCCCCCAAAATATAGAAACTGCGACACTATTCTGGTTATATTATACAAAGTATTTAAATCCAATTATATAAATAGCTTGGCAAAATATTATATGAAGCAATTATTATTATACTCTCATTTAAAAACACGTTTAATCTGTTCTAACTTTTCTTCACCAAATTGTTGTTGGGATTCAAACCCTTTTCGCTTATATTTTCTATCCTGTTCTCCTGGCAAAACCTGCGAGGCATCAGCGTGCACCATAAACGATTACGATTATTTACAATAAGCGAATGCGCAATCAACTTGGCAAGTTTATTATATATATGAACTTCAATAATAGACTAACTGTAAATAATACTTTTACAAATGTATCGGTTTTATAAATGGCTGCGTTCATTGGCGTAGTGCCACCAGTCCCAAATCAAATTAGAAAAAGCATACAAACATTCATTTGATATTTGTTGAATAATTCTATACTTTTATAAACAATACCTTTCCTCGCTGATATTGCCATTGATAAAGATTCAACTCACTTGACAATATTAACGAAAAGTTGGCTCAGGTGCCTATTGATGGCCACGCCTTAGCGTACGAATTCAATCAAAAAACTAGGTCGACATCTGGGTCTTTGACACGACGACTATTTAGAACCAATTCAGCATTTACCTGCATTTTTTTATTCTAATTTGGTTTCGAATGCAGTTTGGTGCCTTTACCTCAAGGTGAGCACACTATAAAAATTGCATTCAAAGGTTAGATGATTTCCAAACACTATTTAACAAAAAAAATTATTTTGCATATCACAGAACTATCAACCTTTATTGCCATAATTTCTAGGGAGTCCGAAAACTCGTGATGTTCTATAAATAAACATACAAAAATACCATTTAAATCGCTCTTATTTAAAGATGGAATAATACTAATTATATTTACATCTATTCTTGTTAAGATACCTTTAGCGCTTTATGTTTGGTCGGAAATATTACCAAGCGGAATATTATATCTTCGCAAGCTGGTTTTGATACATTGAACAGAAAATAAAACATTTTCAACTTATCGCCACAATATCATTCGAGACACTTTACTATTAAATTTACACATTTACTGTTGAAATACCACATTTAAGTTTTGCTTTGACTGAATTCTATTAAAATATCCAAAAATATAATGCCATGCTTTCAAATAAAAAATAAACTTTATTCATTTTTTTTTAGTAGGCACACTCGATACATTTATGAGATATACTCTTAAGTAGAATGTCACCTAATGTCACTAGAGTAGAGACGGAATGGTGTAGTAGGAGTTATCAAAACCTAGATCTAATGTATGATCACTGTTTTATGAGTAGTCCTATGATTTCAAACCTATCACCAAAAATGATCAAACATTAAATTGTATCCCCAAAATTGAAACAATAACTACTCTGCTTCCAAACTTCAGTTACTTCCAATTTATTTTTAGTCAGTTTAGAGTCCTCATCACACTTAGCTTTATGAATATTTAACATCTCCGCAAGGTGTTGAGTACCTTGTATTTACACACACACCATACGCATCAAAAGATCCTGTCTATTTTTGGCAACAACAATTATTCTCACTTGTTGGATTTCTGATTCCATACTGCTACATCGACGATAAATAAATTCGGCCGCCAGAATTTTACAGACCGTTTGTTCACCAGAATTGAGTCAGAAGAGACTTATTAACACTGGTACGATCTAATCTGATTCTGCTCGAAATAGTGAAGGAAAAAGGAGGTGACTATTATAGATGGATGGTTGGAACACATTGTAGAACCAAGAGGTATTCTGCAGTATATAATGTTGAATATTCAATTCAAGCTGACCCTTATTGTTAATAGACCCAAAAAGGTCATGTTAAATACTTACTGCGTGTTTGGTTTGGAAGGCTCTATTTTGCTTGGCCTGAATTTACACTTATTTATCCCTTGTATCTGACACATACCAGCCAGTGCGACTGAAGAAGATAACAATCTTTATTGTAACGCACAGATTCATTAACGTGTCCTTTAAGGAATCGATGTCTCACTTCCAGACCACTAATTAAGACTTATGCTATAATAAGCTTGTAGTAAGCCTTTTAGACACTGACACCTCACACTGTTGTTGAGCAAGAAAAATACTACAGGCACAATCCGATAGAGTAGCTGTTTCTTTGCCCATCCTCAGAAAATCACTTCAAGGGACTTGTCCACACTCGTTCGCCTTATGCATCTCCGTTTGTCTCTCCGCCGAGGACTACAGTGCTCTCTTGTTCTGGCTTGATCCCCTAAACCATCATCGTTGGGCTGGACTCTATTGTTTGGCACGGACAGATGTTCGATTCTGGTGCAATTGGTCTCGCCGCATCGTCAGAATTTTGGGAGCAGTGCTCCTTCTGTCTGTTTATGCAGTTCTGTGGCGGTGTACTCCAGATTTTTAGCATCAAACCTAGCTAGCGGCTCAAGTGGAGATCGCGAGCGCTGGACCACCAATACCACCATCATTAGACGAGTACTATGGCCGTTGTAGTATTACTCGTCGCCTCGGTGGTTGTAGTCGCTGTGCCATCGTAAGCGCCGACACCAGCTCCAGCAGTTGCCTTCACTGCAACAAACCAACGGCTACTATCGCCAGCGGTTGCTCCCAACGACGGCAAAAACCGCTGCTTTAGCCGTTGGCGTAGGTGCTGCTTTGCCTGGGTGCGATCCTGATTGGGAGCAGATGTGCTTGTTGGCCAAGCTAGTTTACTCTATTCACTGATTGGCTTGCCTGTTTGTTTTCTGGTCATCAAGCGCTTGTTTCTATTTTGCAAATAAATGCGTCAACTATTGAAGCTAGTTTATAGAAATGTCATCAAATCACACTCTGAGCATATCAACATTATTAGCTGGAGCTAACCTATAACAGTAACGAGCACGTTTCGTAGGATGATGTCGTTATCTCCTTAAATTTCTGCGAGCCTTTCTCGCCTCTTGTTATTGTAACTATTAACTCAGTGTTGTACTCTGGCATGTCGATTGGCACACATTGGTGACTCTTTCGAGTGGTGTGATGAGATTTTTCGCATTCTTCATGGTTGTTGCTTACATATTGTTTTTATGCTTTTCCAACTTTGTAGGACATAATCCACTGCGAAACGAACAAGAAGAATTCACTTTTAAAGTCCGTACATCTGAGCTGAAAGTTCCCGCCAACTTTTTGCCATCGTTGGTCTACGTTTTTTGCTCCTTCCTTAGAAGGCGGAAAGTCAAATTCCATAGATACACACGTATGAGTACAAACTTACAAATGCACTATAATTACTGGCAACATGTCTCGAACGACAACAATAACTACGAAACGTTTGAACCAACAGTTCCAGTGTGCATAATCAGACAACTGACCAAAACATGGCCACAATGAGCCGTAACGTCTGCCACCACGGCGCCCGATATAACTAGCAATCAACCAACCAGCCTATCACCTTGGACCACCTGTGGCTCGTAGCGCTGATGCTCCGCTTCTTGTTTTTTTTGTTTTTCGTTTCTTTCTCTGTCGTTCTGTTGTTATTGTTATTATTGGAGCCGACGCCATTGGCTCCATTCACAGTGCTTATTCGAGTGAAAGATATGTGTGTGTCCCACGGGTATTCATTGATATTACTGGTGTCTATGCAAGTAAGAACGAATGAGTGCATCGTCTTCCCTAGCGCATAATTGATAGCAAGCAGTAAGAGCCTTTTTGTGGCTTTTTTATAATCACTATGCCAAATGAACTGACACACTTACTCGTTTAGTGCCTATTTGCAGCAAATAATTAACTGCAATACACTATATCCGTAGTTCATTCATCGGTATGGATTCTCGTCGCCACAAACAATGTTTACCATTTTTCACTCTGATATTTGTTCACTGCTTGTTTTATAAGTCGTCTGCTTCGATTCGTCCGGGAAACGCGGCGCAACTAGCTAAACGCCGTTTACATTTAAAAGGTAAAATAACATTGTGTCAGAGAGGTTGCATCCGCGCGTTCTTTTCGATGTAATTTGTTTTACAACACCTCTTACACACAAATCGCCCCTTCCACATTCTGGACGTTCACGAGGTGCATAACTTTTTGTCATTGTTATTTATTTTGGTTTGGTGTTGTTTCTATTTTCCACAGTCTTCATTGTTTATCTGTTTTGTTTCCGATCTGACGGCACCAGTTTGTTGTCATTTCCACCATCGGGCAGTTTATTATCGGTTACTTTCTCCCCCTATTGTCTCCCCCTTTCTTTCATTTTCCCTTCCTCTGTCTCTCCGTTTTAAACGTTTTTGCCGTTCGTTATACGTACATTCATATGAACATCAGTATTGAAAACAGCTGTAAAAAACCTTTGTGAAAACGATAGCAATGAGACGTTTCCCACATACAGTGCCGGGAGAAAATGAGGTTTGATGAAGATGTTGTCCGTCTACCTTAATAGCTAACCGGCTACAGTGCCACACAAAGCCGGGAAGAAGTGGATGAATGTTCAACGGCAACCCACAACGTGTGCGATATGAGGCGACATAATTACTGATGTTGCCGCTAATCTGCGAGAACAGTGGGGATACGGTTGTTGATGATGATGTCAGTCATAGTAGTGTTAGCAGCATTCTCCGTTCGAGTTGCTCTCTTAGTGTAAATGGTGGTTGTTTTCGAAAAAATGAAGTAGTCTATCAAGTAGAAAATGTCTTGTGAAACTAAGCTCGCTGGAGCATAGTCGTGGATTAAGTACACTAGATATAAAAGAGTGAATAAAACTAATAAAGCGACAGCTACCAGCAGCTTCTTGACGAACCTAAATGGGAAATTGGGTTCCTAATAATAAATTGGCTTTATGAACATGCTCTAGTACCTCGATTTTCCTGTCTTACATTTGCTCTCCTTTTCGATATATATATATATATATATACATATATATATATATATATAAACTTTATATATGTAAGTTTCTAAAATATAATGCAAAGCGATATTTTATTCGATTTTGAGCCCAGATGCGGTCGCTTCGTTTATATATATATATATATATATGAATGACCTTTAACCTTGCTAAACCTTAATAAGAGAAAAGAGAAGTAAATACATGGGCACGTGACGACGCGAAAGCCTTCTATTGTGTTTTACATATGGAGCGTCTAAAAAAAACTTTAGCTGAGATATTTTGGATATTGTTTGTTATGCTATATTCAACGGTAGTAGTTGCATGTCAAAGAACGTTTGAATTTTTCGGGGCTAACTGTATTGGATATGTTCTAAGTCTAAGGTTTCATATGCTTGCTTCATCTTCTCTTACCGTCAATTCTGCTTCAGCAGAGCGTTTATATTTGACTAATCGCAGGAAAATATAAACGAAGCCTTTCTAGTGTAAAACTGTGTCCTTCAATGCATGCCGCATACCCTCTACTCTGTAACTCACCAACCATGAGCTGAACACAGAGATTTCGTGACAAAAATTCAGTTTAGGTATGAAGAATGAACCTCCTGGGCAACGATTTCTGCTAGCAGCAATAGAGGGCTGTTCTGGTATTATTGGCAATGTCGATATGAAGAAGGAGGAATTCCTTGGCCGCTGTTCTTTTTAAAAATAACAAGGTTTTGTAATTCTATCAAAGTCTGTGTAAGAAGTGGCCTTTCCTTGATTTTTTAATTTTATTTTGTCTCTTTGGTGTAACTATACTCACAAAAGCAGTATTCAAACAACATTTACTGGGTATCTTTGGAGCATCTGGGTATCCGGAGGCTTTGACACTTGATAATAAGCAATTATCATGGCTGCAGTGTTATGGCCGACGATAAAAATACCGCATAAAATTATCTTACTTCCCTCGTCATCTTGAAATAATAATAGGTGTCTAGAGTGCGACAAATATTTTTACAGAAACACGAGGTAGTGTCTGAAAGTGTTTGTGCTTCTTCTTTTTCAGGTCTGTGCGTAATAAAAAGCTACTGCTTAAGTCATAATAACCTTATTGTCTTAACCCTAGGGGCAAAAATCCCAGCAAACTATATTAAATATTAACTATTTGAAAAGTATTATTCCACTTTGAATAGTTCTTGTTCTAAAATTATCATCGGCAGGTAAGTTGTACCAATAATTAAATTAGTTTTAGTGACGGTTTTACGGCAGATATTGTTTTCCCAGAGCTGTAGTACCACTAAGTGACCCACGTTTACATAGTTTTCTTTAATCAAGCAACCCTTTAATTACAATACTGTCACAGATTGCTAACGTAACGTTTATACCAGTGCTATTATGTGACTTGCGTCGCATGGCCTAAGAAGAAAATAATCTGAGTGGGCAGCATCTTAATATGAGAATATTGAGCTCTATAACAGACGTCTCAGCTCAATATTCAATTCAGTGGGAAATATCAAAAAGTTGTAAAGCCTTTTGAGTATGTAAGTGGGCTGTTGAATAGATGACAATGATACGTGCATTTCATACAACTCTAAAGAGTTACAGTTCAGTGTATTAAATAGGACATGTTTTTGGGAATTTGAGTGCGACAAATGAAAAAGCTAAGTAGATATAACTCAAAACAATTGTAGTATTTTATCGTATTTTGAAATTTCTCATCTTGTTTTGATGTCAAAAGCCACTAAAGTCATTAGACTCACCTGTATTTGTTCATGAACATTTGCAGACAACATGGATAGGTCATTCTCGGATTATTATTTGGGTTTTCTACGTATATATTCCAACATATAGAAGAGAGAACACTGTCACGAGTTCGCGATAAAATATGTAAACCCACGGTACCAGAGATGTGTTTTGGGCTAGTTATAGCAGTGTAGGTCTTATAGTTGTCGATTTGAATGCGAGAACATGTCTCTGATAAATCGCTATACTATGCCTCTTCATAGTGCTATATTTTTACACATATTGTACAATATGGAACCACATTGTGCGTCGCGATTGATATGGTTTCCTTGGTTTAGTTTTTATTTGACTTTAATGTGTCAACTTTGAAAGTTCGCTCATTTGTAATGAAATGTAGATGAAAGCAATATAGGAGCACTTCCTTCTGATAGAAGCTTAATTGGTCACCAAACTTCATCGTACCAAAAAAAGAACTAGCGTCCTTTTCCATTATTTTGTTTGTCGTTCCGTGCGTAAGCCTTATAATTCGGTCGCTGTCATTAGAATTCTCCAGTGTCTTCATTTCATAAGGCTTTCTTACAAATAAAGGAAAACCTGAATAGGCTCTTCCGTTTGATTTCTTATTCAGCAACACCCCTTTAAAAATCTCTTTCGTGCTTTTTTAAAAGGCTTGCTAAACGCGTTTTTTACAAGTCTTAGCATATTATTTTGTTTCGGGAACCTCGATTAGTTCAGTTTTATCAAAAATTACTGACGAACCATTAGTGTAACAATCTGAAAACAACCTTCCGAGTATCTGTTTTATCTTTCGAATTCGATTAAGCTTCCGGTATAATGAAGCAACACAATTATAAACAAATTTCCGAATCAGACGTCTTCCTGTAACCTTGAGATATAAAAATAACCAGTTTGCTTATTTATCTTATGTCCGTATGGGACTCCCAAACACTACTGTCATCATCGTATATAAATAAAATACCTTGTGCGCTGCTTACCCGAATCATTCTAATATCCATGTTTAAATGCCATATATGGCACAGTGAGCATGATTAATAGAAACCAATTCTTGATCAACCATAGTTTCCCATATCCACATCCAGTTGCTAACTATATTAAAATTTTGGAAAATTAGACAACATAGAACTGGAGTTTAGGAAAGCATATCAATTAGTGAGTAAATGAGGGGAAACATTATTTTCAGTGTTTAGTGAGTCAGAAATCCGCTTTTATCAATTAACTGGAATAAAGTTAATTTTCTTCCAGTAAATTAATAAATATTTAGTCGTCCTAAATGGACTACTCAGGAATGTGTCTTATTGAGAGAGATAAAAATGAATCCATTTAAAATTATCTGAAGTTTAAATTGGACAAAAAATTTAGTTTCATTTTGTATTCTGCGATCGGTTTATAACAGAAGTCGAATGAATTTTCGATGTCTGTTTCCCACCTTTATTTAAAATCTATAAGCACTTTTGTCAATTACGTTGGAAAATTATTTAGGTTTCAATGACAGCACAGTAAATAAAAAATTTCACAAAATGTTTTCGTCTCATACTTTTCGGCTAGCGCGAGGATTTGGTCATGGTTCAAATAAATGAACTCATTATCTTATTTCTTATTTTTGTTCTCCGGAGGACGCACTACCAAGATATATGAAAATAATGAGGTTGACCATTGAAGGTGCGTTAAATGCGATATAATGTGAGCGCATCTATATTATTAAGAGATAACTTACCAGTATTTCAATTTACTGCAATGCGGTTCCTTATTATTGGCCATGGCAGTAGACTACATCAAGCTCAAGTCTGTCAAAACGCACACATGAAAGACACATATTATTTCTCTGTATTGATATGGTTCAAAACGTCGTTATAGAAAACTTTGTTATCCTAAATGACGCCCCAATAGACTTGAAACGAAAGTGAATGTATCTTTTGGTACCAAGCATTTTTGAGGTCTTCAAATGACCGGATTTAATTCGTACATAATAGAAAACTGGATAATAACCTGGATCCTTACACTCTCCAATTATATTCGTTTTTTAGCTGAAGTATTTCTCGAATATTTTTATGCTTGAGTCAATTTTTGAAAAATAGAACAGTATCGCTACCTTTCAGTTTAGTACAGTTTAAAATCGTGAAAGTAAATCAGAAATGCATTATCCAATTTTATCCAATTTTATTAATTTTTCCAGCATTTATCCAATGAAAAAATCAATTAGTTTTAACAGTTTGAAAGCAATTATGGACTCCTACAATTAGGACACTACAATTAGTAGTATAGTAATTTTTCAGCCATTTTTGACAGTGACCTTCATCTTTAGACACTTACTACATTGATATATAATACGTTTCTGCTAACAAAACTATCATGTAAAGAAGTAACGTTAAGTAGAGTATAGTAAGGCAACGAGCTAGACACCGTACCTTCCTTTACAGACGTTCCGCTAGCTCCGCATGTTGCGTGCCCAACTACGCTAATTTCTCCAGGCCTTTCGAATTGAGCGTTTTGTAGACAGTTACCTATCTCTGGTCACGAAGGAACTACCTGAAACATATCATTTTGCTTGTCTGTGCCGAGCAGTAGTAACGCAATATAATTTTTTCCATTTAATCCTATGTAGCCGCGGTTCTCTAGCAAGCACATCACTAACATATATATGCATTACCTATGCTTATAGGCTCCTGGTTTTTCTGAAGCACTAAGCTACTCTTTGTTTCGGCTGCTAGAGCTAATGTTTGTGTGAAAAGTTTCACTGAAACAAGTAGGTCTACTTGCCCATATTTATAGGTACAATGACACTGTTATTCACACATATCACGTAGTTTGTCGCCATGGTTATTGCTTATGACTCCATTACCTTTACCCTTGAGCCGCAGTAACAAAACATTTGTCGTACAGAAAGCTTGAAAAAAACAAATCGCCGACTTGTGCCGGTGACGCCCCTTAACTTTTCTATTACAAAAATTTTGCCAAGATCTTTTAGCCTGTCGCGTGCATGTCGAATACGAGAACTGTAGTTTTCAAAGGTTTGAGTTTCGTGTCCTATAGACTCCGATACAATGGTTTCTTTTAATCCTAGCAACATCAGTACATCGTCTCTGTAAAAGCTTTCACAGTATTTTGAATCTGAATGCTGCTTTACTTGATATAACCGTAAAATGTTGATTTAATTATATTCATAAACGTATACGTAGGATGAATACTACGCATGCGAATACTTGGCGGAATGCTAAAGAGCTTAAAGGACAGCGAAAGCAGTTTGTTAGTGGCGTATCAATACGGTCACCTGGGTGTCACAAGGTCGGCTGATGAACTCGTAAAGCTCAGAGAGTCTAAAACAGAAAGGAATTTAAAAAGTGAACACGAACACCAAGCGGAAAGCGGTTCTGAATAGGTCAAAGTCTATTCTTTCGGGAAAATAGTGGAACAACAGAAGAGGAGTGCTTACTAATGGGATGTCATTACGAACAATCGAATTGAATGTACTAATGAATGGACGTTCGAGCTTAACATGAGAAACACACACGGGAAATGCGACATTCTACGAATACGTTCGAGGATGCACTTGATATACGTAACACTCTAATATTTAGTACTTAGCACTCAATTGCGGATGCTAGCATAAAACTATCATTGTAAACACATACCTTGGCGCTAGTCAAAGTTTAAAAGCGCACCTGGAACATAGCGTTGTTATTGACCACGATACATTTACATTTACTTATCATACGGTAGTGTTTTACGAAATTGGTCATTTTCCAGAACGCATCATGTTAAATTTATTATATGAGAACCACATATAAAACATTGCAAAACATGTACTTCTATTTGCGGTAGAGATTTTGTCCAGCAGCCTACAAACAATATGTTAGCAATGGTAAAATACGCTGCACACACATTTACTTCAATGGTTAATTCTGTTGACTATGAAATCTAATTCATGTTTGTTCATTTGATGATAGCAAAGGTAATGTTAGCAAAAGTATTGTCATTAGCGTCAATGCCATCTGTACAGTAGTCCAGAACCTTCCGGGGCGCTGGCTCAGATTTCTGGATAGTATGAAAAAGTACCTCTGAAAGGAACTAATATGGTCATTGTTTTAAGGTTTTAACGTCAAGAGTTTCGAAAAAGGCTATTGTTTTGGATCAACCTAACTTTTATGCGATTACGATTGTGATTGTTTTGATGTATCAGTCAATGCCCACTCTGATTTTAATGATACGCGTTTAGAGTTACAAAATGATAACCTATCTAAGAAATGTTAAAATTTGATTCTGAAAATTGTTGTTCCTACTCTAAAAACATATCTAAGATTTCCAAGTTATACGGTCGTAACGCAGCATGTGCAGAGAATTTTTTCACGCCAAACTGACTAGTTTTTCATGCTGTCGACGAAATTTGTAATCTGAGGCGCGAAACTGATGTGACCGGATTTAACCCACCTTCTGAGCTTCATGTTTTCGAGTTAGATTTAAGTACATTTTGAATAACTGTATGGGTTTTTTCCTTCGAGGATTTAGTCCGTACGTGGCTGTAACTGGATTGCTCAAAAAATATTTAATTCGAATCAAAGAAACTTTTGTAGACAAAGGAAATACTTCTTGTCTATTGTGTCCTCGTATACAAAAAATAATTATGAAAGACAAAGTTTCAATATATATATATATATATATATATATGGCCACCTCGCTTGCATGTCTTTTGCTTCATGGATGAATAACTCTTTCGCGATAAATAGAAATAAGAAATTTTTTTAGCATCTCCGGCTTTTCTCTAACACGTGGCTTTTTTCTACCAAGGCTACACATTCAAAACAGTTCGTTCTACAGAGTTACTTTCCCTTTTTTAAGTTGATTTGAATAACGAGGCGTAGAATTTACGAAAAGAAAAATAGATCAGTTTCTCAATCACTAAACTAAACGAGTTTTTTATAGCTATACCATGTCCCAACCCCCTCTGCTGTTTACTGCTGAGAGCAACAAAAGCTTGTGTTAAGAATCTCGGAGCATCCCGGAGCACCATCTATCGAATTTCTACAGAGTAGCGTATGTCCTCAAACGATAAATGAGCTGTTATTATTAATCGATTCTTTGTGATAAAATATAATGTTCGATATTTTATAAAAAAACTGTTTAGCGTTTTTTAAGAAACTGTTTGACTTTTAATTGTATGGCAGATCCGCTACAGCATTAAGATGGCTTTAAGTTGGCGCTATATTTAGGGTGAGCTGTTTAAAAATCAACCGTTTTATTTTTACTTACATAGCCGATCCACAACGTCCATTTGTTCTACTATGGCGATACATTATGTTAAAATAAATATCGGATGAATATCTAGGGTTAACTACGATGACATGTCAACCAATTAAACAGGAAAGTGTTTTCGAACGTTTCTCTGCTTCACAGTGATGAAAGTAGCAAATTGGTTATACTACTGTATTCGGTGAAGTGGCAACAAAAGACTTCTTTCATCTTTTTTTTAAAGCCCCGGTAAGACGCCGACAGCAGTAGCAACGTCAACAACTTATCAAAATAAAAAAGGTCTCCATTTCAAGGTTTCCTAGGTCTCCTTTTTAAAGACGAAAAAGCAACTTTTTTTTTATAGAGTCCCGAACAATTTTAAGCGCTTTCAATATTATGTGCTTTAATTATTGATAAGAATCATACACGACGACAATGATAAAAGCCAATCTAGCTTGCCGGTCAGAATGATAAGCAGGCTAACAGAGTCACAGCCTTTTACTTTTATGTCCAATCGATTTTAGTTTGTTGATGTTGGTAGAATTTAGTATTGCATTTGATGGATTACCGCACTTTTACATGTCCCGTTAAGCTCTATATGAGACTTAAAAATGTTTAATTCAGCCAGCCGAAATTTTAGCTAAACTTAGTCCTCTTACAAATGAATAGGCCTGATACTGGGAAACGAGGAGGAATGTATTATCGCGGCGAGTTCCGGTGATGATTCTGAAAAGGCGCAACTTGCAAGACAATAAGAACAAAAGAATTGAAAATTAAGCTTTTTAGTGAGCTATTACGTCGAACATACGTAGGCAATAGCTCCACCATCTCAAGCACCGCCGTAGTCAA
>MNPL01004906.1:0-18023 GCA_002081605.1 Tropilaelaps mercedesae
ATATATATATATATATATATATATATATATATTGATGCCTGTTTGATTTGACGTAAGAAATCGAATATCGTTTAGCTTTTCTTTAGGTAATCACGAACTTTCGTTTTTAACTCAGGTAAGCAAGTACCGCAATATTGTTCATGTTGACGCAAGATACGTAAGGGACATGCAAATATACATAACACACACACGCGCGCTCATAGATACACAATACGCGGCCGCTACTGGGGAAACAATAGATGCAACATTCGAACACAATGCCAGAGCTATACGAGTCTTCTACTGGGTACGTCGTCACGATACGAGGCAGTGGTGTGCCAACCGAGCTGGACGGCTGGTTTACTCGGCGTATGGCGTACGTCGGCCAAGCGTATTAGCAGCGCACGCTGCTAATTCACTAAGCTGTGAGGTGAGGTGACAAGTAGTTCTCAAAGGCGGGGCCTACCACCGCGATGGCAATGGCTGTGTGCAAATAGCTTGCTTAGATTGTTGGATACTTGCAGGGGTGAGAAGATGAAGTCTCAGCAAGGAACAACACAAAAGCCGGCCGCATTCCTTGCCAAAAGCATTGTGTGGCCTGTCTTGAAGAAATTGCTTGTACGTGGGTGCATGCGCAGGTACTCAACTCCCTACTCTATTCTCTTGTATTCCTCAGTATTATGTTGGACAGAGACAAACTAACTTAAGTTTACTCGCTGTTGAAGGAAGCATGGGAGGAGAACAACTTCCTAGAGATGTTCGTGTGGAATGGGACGGCGATGCTCATATTTTCTCTAGAAATCCAACAGTTAAGCGTGTTTTGAAATCACGTTGTTTCTCGCGGGTGCAACGCAGCTCATTGGATGCATAGAAACGTAGTTGTAGCAATGTATACACGTGTGTTAGGAGCGCGTAAGAACATTGCATGACGGTTTTGATGTTCCCAAAATTAACTTTATGGGACCAGAACAGCTTTCGGAAATTATTCTTTCAGACAAAAACATAAATTCAAGTTTCGTTAAATCCTTCAAACTGCGAGCTGAGATTTTTTGCTATCATGCTATATTAAGCTGCTTATAGTGAATATTTACTACTATAGTGAGGCCTGCAATATTGTAGAGGCCTAATTTATTGTAATTGAAAATTTCTTTATCATGGCATAGTGTACAATAACCGCATTTCTTAAGCTGATGTTTTTAAGATGTTCTAATACACCAAATCTACACCTACACTATCAACTGCATTTTTTAACAATCTGTTACAACAACGTGCATTCGCATTTGTCATTTTGCATTCAAGACAATACGAGTTTTAGCTAACAAATTAGGTTAAGAGCATTATTTTGAACAACTCCAATTTTGCGGATAATCGCCTTTGTAATCAACATCGCATAGAGAAAGCCTATAGCACAGGAAAGGTAAAAGTAGCATTTTGTAGGTAGCCATCAAACCCTCAAGGAAAATGTCTTGAAGTCAACGGATCGAAGAAATGATTGTATAGCATCTTGGCTAGAGAATGTGCAGATTGGACATGCCACCTAAAAATTTCGCAAATTGTTAGATTCAAACAATTAACAGTCAAAACTATTGAAACCGCTGCTTTGCAAAGCCATGCTAGACCATACCAAATTGTTTTTTGTAAAAAATGCAATAGGAGTGCAAAAGACCTATTTTGCTCATATTTTCCAAACTGGCCAAAGGCTTTCACAATCTTTTCCACGTTTGATCTAAATGTTTGAAACTCAAGGTCCGATTCTGAAATGTAAACGCGAAAAAAACGTAGTTCCATTCGCAGACGAAAGGTTTCACAAAAATCGTCAGAGGAAACAAGCGAGGTTAATGGAAAAAACATGGACCGTCTCTCGATAGACCTCTGAGGAATTCCAATGTGAGCTATTTTTTCTAAAGACTTGATACTGCTAGTTATCACTGCTTGTTTCCTGGCGGAAAATATGAACAAAACCGAGCGACAAAGTACGAAGGATAGCATTTGAAAAAAGAAAAGGCAGTTGACTGCAGAGGAGTAAGGCTCTTTGAATCATCCCGTTTTACAGAGATTATCGTCACAGACGGAACCTTTCAAAGATCAGCGAAAATTTACCATTTATAACTATAATAATAATGACTGAATAACGATCAGAAAATAAAGGAGTTGGCCAGACTGCAGAGGAATTATCGTGTTATCTTTTCACAATTATTGGTGGCTATATGATCAATACAGGTGGTAAAGGGCAGGCAAGTGACTTTATCAACAATATGACAAAAAGTGAAAAATCTAGACTTAATTGTAGGCTTTGACACAAAACATAAGGGTTCCAGCGTGTACCATAATACTACATGGCTTGAGCCAAGTGACTTTAGCATGAGCATGTGAAATTTTGTACTGAACATAGAGTTTAATGAGCCTAATTGGGTCAATGGCCAAATTCACTCACACGCAAATAACATTTTTTCTCGATTGCGGTTTAGAGCGCTTAAACTTTTTAAACGGTTTACTGTATAAAGTCAGAAGATTTTCCACAAACTATTTATCGGTACGCACAGTGGAGCCATTTACGGTTTTCTCCACTTTCCATAAAATCACCATACAACATGTTGACTTCGGGTAAATATTTACAGCGTTACGGATAGAGTCGATTTGAGCTTCAATCCTGTTGATTCGCTTAGCTAAGATTCTTTATGATACGCGCAACCAGCTTGCGCAGGTCTAGTGATATACTCACACTGGATTGTCACAAATTAATTAACTGGTGTTAGCTGGTCGTTGCTGCTTGTAAATCAACTAATTGAGCCGCCTCTGTGCCTCAAGCCACAATAATCCGTAATAAGTACACTTGACACTGATAACTCATTATTGAGTGTTAGATTAAGTATGCAAAGTATAAGATAAATACGCTACTGTACGCAAAGCCACACGTACAATTGTGAAGTTTTATAAAGCTTAAACTAATTATTAATCTGAGTTCTACAGTACGATGAACAACACTGCAAACCATAACCTTGATGATCAGCTTCAATAACATGGAAGTGGCGCAGCTCAAGCGCATTATTTCACCATGGATCCAATGTTGCCGTGTGTTTTCCTACGGTTTTTCTGACAAAGAGAAATAGTCTGTTTGTGCCGTAGGAGCTTCAGCATTTATCATTCATTTCTGTAACACGGGGGTGCGTGGAGGCTACGAGTTGAATCGTAGCGTTGAGGATAAAAACGCTGATAATTTTTTTTCCAAATTCATGCTGTTTAGGTTTAATAAGAAACTAGGTTATCACAATTTTGAGGAAAGTTAATTTCTTTCATTTCGACTCCTGTTTGTGTGCGGAATGCGTTCAGAAGTCAGAATACAACATGTTGCCCAATATGGAACTGTGATTCGGTGGACGTACACATGTCTTAATTTTTAAGCTTATTCTTTGCTCGAATACCTATGTATATAAATATCTTAATATCGAATGAATAATTTTGCTGAAAATCCCAGTAGGGTACATTATCTTTCGTAATGTAACATTAAATGAGACTCAGTACAATTTTCATAGTACTAAGTTCAGTGGCTGTACTGTAAAATATAAACACGCGAAGCACTCCTAAAAACACCTAGAAATTCTTAATTGACTAAAGAAGGCGCTACAAGGCAACGTGAACGACTAACCCCAGGGATATAATTAGTAGAGTTTATTGCTTTATACTCATATAGCTCTGAAAGTTTATATTTATATAGTTCCTTTATATCATTACAGATTTAAGGCTGATAATAGCTAAGTGCTTACGTACCTAATAATAATATTACTAAGGCTGAACATTAGTCAACATTTAACGTCTACGGTAGCGCTTTTTGCATTACTTCATAAGATGGACCCCATGAATATAAATGTGCACAGGCGGGGATCGATGTGCACATACGTGTCTCCTCCGGTCGCAAAGCGCACATGAATACATCAAAATACCGAGCTTAAATGAAGGGAATTAAAAGAAGTTATAAATAAGTTCAAAAATAGTGCATAGCTTTCTTAAGATTCTTCTTTATAATTTATTTTCAAAATAAATATTTTATTTAAGATAAGGAAAAATGTTTATGTTTTAGGTCAATAAATTACCTTATTTAATTTTACAAATTAATGTTTAAAATATATTTAAAATCAATTATTTGAGATTTGAAGGGAAGAAAGGTCTAAAAAGATAATGAAAAATACAAAATTGTAAATAGTTGACTTAAATTTGTGAAAGGGTCCTTACGTAGCTGGGTATTCATATGTCTCCTTCTGAGTTAACTTTTTTTCTATGAAAAGCAGGTTTGAACTTTAGCTCACTCAATAGCCCCTTAAGTTTCAACAAAAACTTAGATGACGCCTGAATACATTGCACACATGCATATAAATCAGAACGACCGCAAAGCCCGCATATCCTTTAAAGCAATGGAAACGATGAGCGTCAAATTGATTAGCATATTCGCATTATTAAAAATCTGCTAATGTTCACGTCAACTGATAGCTGTAACTGATAGATGACGCTCTCATAACTGTACATACATTACTCAGTGCTTAAGTTCACAGACGAATCGGTTTGCGTTTAATCGATTCGTTACATGACACACGATTTAGAGCAAAGACATTGGCAAGGAGAATGCCGTTTACGCTACCATAGTGGTGCTACGGTCTTCCACCATATTCATCCAATTTTTCCTCCACTCTCTATGCAAGATGCTTGCTCTTTTATTCCAGTCACCCGTTATTTTTCTCGGGGGCTTCACTGTAGCGACCGTAGAAAAAGAACCTACCAGGTCTGAGGTAATGGAAAAGAGTAAAAGGAAAGCAGAACAAAACGAAAGAACATTCGCCAGCAGCATCAACAGGTTACTGCTAAACCTCCTGAGGTGACAGGCGGCGCTAACGATTCTTGAACCCTGTAAAGAGTGGTATCGCTTGGGATTATCTAACAATATTTGACTGCACCTTTGCTACCTCATTTGATTCAACCCGTACGCAAAAAAATATATATATATTTATACAACATACTGTATACACCGGTTTAGTTTTTTGTTGTTCTTTTAATTTCTTAATAAGTTTATGGTTACAGAATACTTCTGAACATACGCCATAAAATGGGAAGAATTTTCTATTGCGCTCGATAAACAAACTGAACGGACTTAGACCACAAACGCATAGGCGCTCTATTTCGTTTAACATAAAAATCTGAATAACTCTGAAGAAATGGCTGACTTTTAGTTACGGTGTAAATGACAATAAACCCCTACATTTCTCTGGGAAAAAATGCAAAAAGCTTGGGCACCGCACTAGGGACAACCCGATGCTCATTTATATTACTAGTTATAGAGGACACGCGGTTCAAAGCGAGAATGCTTTCTAGGTGCATACGTACACTGTATCGAACATGTTGTGAAAAATCTAGATAAAATCATACAATAATTTAAAATAATATTTGAATAGCACGAAAGCCGTGATATGTCGAACGTGCTTCATATGAGAATAAACCTATCCACCTAAAATAGCTGATCTGTGGTCTTTTAACCAATTAGTGGCCTTGATGCAAGAAGTTGTCGTATGGTGATTACCGTATTATTTAAAAGGGTAAGATTGTCCGTGGTTTGGTTAAATATATTCACATTTATACCCATGCCTTTATATTCTTGAATCACCAGCAAAGTAAATTGTTTGCAATTTCATGCGCACGGATCGAGTTTAGCTAGATTTCATCAAAAAGTTACTAAGCAACATGAAAAAGTTACTAAACAACTCTTTCAATATAACTAATCGGCACTATTTTCCATAACCCACATTCATACGCTCATAAACATAACTATCGTACATTTCGGTATCGAATCCTATCTTAATAATATTCTACGTAATACTCATAATAATAGCAATGAGCCTTGAAATGGGTAAAACAATCGTCGATTAATAGGACCAAAGGATAAAAACGTTTCCGACCCTACATCACATCAGACACCGTAGTGCTACGCCGTTTCTCCTTTGCCGATCCCCCTTGCTTGCTTCAAATGCAACGATGGTTGGAGTACGAAATTGATCAGCAGCAGGGACTTCTCAAGAGACTCATTTAACGGCAATCGTCATTGGATTCTTTGTATTTGCGGATACCTCACTAAACGAGCTCCTATGAAGCGAGGTTGGTTATAATTTCCGCTTACTTTAACGTACCTATAGTAGGTTTGATCCTCTTTGAAACTCAGAATAATGAGAAAAGCCTGAGTTCAAATTTCTAGCAACACAATATAATATCAAACTTCTGAAACCTTTTGAAAAGGTGGTGTAAGCGCCTTGGTGATCTGATTTCATCATTTTACTATTTTTTACTTGTCATCGTCAGTTTATTTTATTCTAAGTGGTTGATTTCCACGCTTTTGCTCAAAGTTTTGTAACAAGCTTTTGTACAGACTTTCATACGCTTTTGAAAAGGGCGACACACGATATATTTCTAAGCTACATAATTGTATTTATACTCAGAAAATTTTGCAATAAAATTTTATGGTCAAATTAGTGACATTTTTATAAAGCATATATTTGTGCTTTGAGTGTGCATTTGGTATTGTTGCGAGTTTTGAAAGCTCTTCACATGGTTTTCTATCCACTTTCGCGACCATTATACTGAATAATGGAATATAAAGTAATCTCAAAATGGGCTCTTGGGTAAGTATTTCTCGCTCGGCGGTTTGAACTGATATTGGAACATGCAGTTAATAAATAACCATTACTGACTTCTATATTATCTGTCCTGAGCTCCGCTCAAGTATAGACGCGCTAGTAAAAAATACAATCGCAATAATCCTGTTTAATTTACCGGCGCGCCAATAACGTTCCAGGAGGTCCAATATTCTCATTGCGTTATCGCGCGCTGGCAAACAAGCTGCACGTTTATAGAACAAGACGTTTTTAGGTAACCGAATTCAGTCAAAGAGCCTGCATAAGTCATTTCCCTACCGAATCAAATTTGAGATTTGCCCCACAATATTAAAGTCAGATAATGGTCAATAACAGCACGGCATCCGTGAATTGAGCTTGACATGGCACATCATGTCTCGTTTAATAAGTTGTATAAATCTTTATCTTATAAATTATTCGTTAAATATGCGAAATCACAACAAGAGCGCAAAAAGGAACTGCGAATTATCGAAAGATATAACAGCTTAAACACCTATGTATATAGCGCGGCTAACAACGACTAATGTGAAAATACTCATAAGTCGCTAGGAGCAATACTATGAGCAGTATTTTCTTTTGAATCAAAAAAGATTGGCCACTACGAGAATCACCAGCCACTACATAGGTCAAGTTCTTTCACAATAAGGACCCAATGACGTGTCGTCATTCAACGTTGAGTGCATGTACAGGTCCAATCAATGGTGTTCCAAAGACCTGAAAGGCCTATTTATGAACAGATATAGGAGAAGGTTCCAATAAGGCAAGAGTTCTGTCAAGTGCTGTCAACCATTAATTGATGAGAGAGACCAAGCTATTGAAGGTAGGAGTCATACTTTTCTGTATGAGAACGTAATATTACAGATAAGGAGTTGTCGGCAACGTACGCTCGATAAGGAAAACAAATCGATTTTATTCATGGCTATTTATAGCTCAATGTAAGAAATTCAAATGACGAACGCATGTTAATAACCATCCATACGACATACCTCTCTCATAATGTACTTCTACATTGCACTTCACTAAAAAAACATTGCCGCAAGGATGGTATTTATAGATCGCTGCTTAGGAAATTCACGAATGAACAGATGAACGCCAGGCATTCAGCGCGATTTTGTCCAAATATTATTAACAAAATGTTCTCTTAACTGATATTAACTCTGCCTAATCGACCCCCTCATAAAGTGCCTTCAGTTACTAACCTTAAATTTATGTGTCCTTGGTTTAGTTTAAAAAACATAGAACTTCAGTTTATCACAAGGTTATTGAATCATTACTGTATTGGATAGGTTAGTCTATTGGCATATGGAAACTACTACCGCTGTTGTTTATGGTTAAAACTAAAAATTCGTTCATGGAAACGATATCCATCGCGTTATAGACGTCACTGGCGCATCAAAATTAGTTTCTTCCTCGTCTGCCTCTTTATAGACGTGCTTGTTGTTAGGTGCCGAAAAATTTTGCATATAAAAGAGAGTGAAAAATGTAAAAATGCTTCAACTAATCGCTTTGCTAAACATTGTTAGGGTCAACGCATTCGCTGAAACCGAAATTTTAGTCTGTTTCTCTACGGCACAAATAAATATGGTATTTCAAATAGTGTCTTGTTCATTCAACTTTTCGCTCACTTTGCCTTTGCAGACAGCACATTGATCGTTGCCGTTGCTGATCGTGACGATGCCATAGCAAATAAAGACAATAGGAAAATCGACGTTACGCTAGAATTAATCCGAATCAATCCTTAAAAAGAAATAATAAAGACCTTATCACTTGTGGCGATTCAAATCTGCGTAATATAAGTAACCTAAATTAGTTCATCGTCGACTCGGACGGACAACTGGTTGTTGTCGATAAGAGAAGATATCATCTTACGTCTGCTGTCGGTATTACATGAAGCTGCTGCCGGTACCTTGAAGATGGTAATCGTTTGTGCAAATGGTATAACTCTATGCCATATCAAAGATCAGAACTAAGTAGAGGAAAATTTTATATCACAGATTGATGTTTTTAGAGAATATTGTAACGAGCGGGATCCCATTCTGACAGTCTGTTCTCGGCCTGGTCTAAGACGTTAAGAAAAAACTAAATTATCCAGTGCTAGGGACTGAGCGCAATTGTGCAATCTAATCACCACTCCAAAAGGCTAAGCACGACTTCATAGTCATAAACATTTCCTTGAATGGTTACCAACGAGTATGGATAAATATCGTCACTACGTGGGAGCATGTAGGCGTTTAACAAGAGACAACACATTTCTCAAAACTAAATTAACTCATTAACTAGCTTCATATATCGACCTATTCAGTAATAAGCGCCATGTAGGCAAATCGCTCGTAATTATACGACATGAAAGCTAAGCTAAAGGCAGAGCTGCAAATCGGGTGCTAAAAGCCCCGGTTCGAAGGTGCTCCGTAACGGTAAGAAAACCAATCCTACCTCAGCCGAATGGAGTCAAAATCTACTTTTCCCGCACTCTATACGAACGCTGTTTAGATTCTTATCCATAGCTTTTCCCCTGTTTACCTTCTACAGATCAACACGAAACCCAGTTTTTTCTATCGGTGGAGACTATTTGATCCACTCCATTAGCCATTAACTGGCCATGCAGCGGCAGTAATATCGCAAGCGCATCAAAGGATCTTAATTTATCCGCTTTCAAATTCTCCACAATCCTCGGCCGCAGTTGAGGATACAAGATACGTGGCAACAGCCATATCTACGAAAACTGTTGTGTATCTTCGCGGTGGCCGGCAGTAAGGTTTAATGCGCAGAAACCTAACAGCTAAACCGTTGGCACGTAACTCATTGTACGCCTAGCACGTTTAATATATGATTCTGATGTAGTTGTGATAGCCACATTATGGCTAGACGCGACCACATTTGACCGAGCTTATCATTATCGTGATGCGGTGAGAGTTAATATTGGTGGGAATTTTTCTTTGATGCTGCTAGTTAGAGCAATATCATGATGCGGAAAAAGGGCTCGTCGATGTATGTCTTAAGTACAATCCTGTTACAAAATTGTGTCGCTACTAGATTAACACTATTGGGGGTCATTGACAATTTTCCAAGCTTGAATGGTGTAAGGCGTCAAATAAAATGGTCTTTCCGTTAAAACGCTCTTATAGTTTTCTGCTTGAGTTCTGACCTTTGCTAACTGGTAGTAGCCTAATACGTGACAAATAAAATTGTACCTCACTGCGAAAAATATTCCAACTCTTAATTATGTGGGTCTTCAAGAAAGTGTATACGCTCATGCCGCAAACATCAGCAGAATCATTTCATCATATCGGATTTACAGAGAATAATTTTGGTCTCACCGGGATAAACGAGAGGCTTGTAGAAATTGTTCAAAAGCCGACACGCTGTCCTTTGAGATATTTACTATTATTTAACAGCCTATAGCCATTTTTCTGAACAGCCTTTAGGGCATTACATCACCAGTAGTCCATGGCACATCATATCATTTACACCAGCAACTAGCAGTTATATTCTTGCAAATATATTGGTTTAATTAACATCAATTAGAATAAATCTCTAAATAAAAGATATTGAGCTCTAAACAATGCAGTAGCACTAAAATCCAAACATGTTTGTAACGTTTACGACTTCATATTAAGATTAAAGGGAATTTGTCCCATGATTTTATAACACCATATATCACTATCGACAAACACACATTATACACGACAGCCTTATCTACATCTGATCTGCATAAACCACTGATTCCTTATTGTAGGATCGCTTACCTTAAATATTCGCAATTTAAATTATGAGCTTAGATCTTAGAACACCGACGTAGCACTGTTGTTAGTGCTTGATATCTGAGTGGCATAATGGATGAGAGACCTTTAGGCCTGTCATCGAGTCTAAAGCTTCTAAGAAAAAAGATCAGAATAAAGCGATTTCTCTGACCTTCCAAGTTACCCAAAGAGTTAGATTACATAAGCTGTCGCTTGAAAGACAATGCATGAAATACCTTGCAGATTCATAGTCTCTGTACTCATATAGCACTTGAAAAACGTGTGTGGCGCCACATGCATTTCAGCTCAAAGAGAGCGCAGCTTTTCAGAAGGCCTCAGGAGAGGTGTAAAGTGAACATCTCAAAGAGGCACAATCTCTTATAGCCAACACGCTCTAGAGCTTAGCATTTGCGCCCAGTCTACATAACCATCAGCTAGATTTTTGAAAAGCTCGGAAACGAAACAAAATATCGAGTTCTTCATAAATTCCTATCATTAAATGTACTGAGAATCGTTGGAGCTACTGGAATTTGACGGAAATTCATACTCGGAATAAGTTTCTTACCGCAATCTTATGCTCAGCTTGGTAAGTTACGGATAAAAATGACTACAATATTGATAGTATTATCTGTAATTATTGTTGTTGTTTTAAGAAGTGCGACATGGCAAATGGGATAGATCTTCAATATAGCGAGCTAAGGCACTCGAAGCAAAAGGCTATTAATCTGACATTAAATATAAACGCCTAAAGTTATCACGTCTTGTTATATTGGTCTGCGAGGCTCTTATATCCATATAACACTAAATATAAATTGTTGTTCAGCGTCCTAGTGAACTCAGGTTTGCTTCAACTGGTACCGTTCATCGATATAGTGACACTACATTTGATTCGCAAAGAAAATCAAACCAATGTTTGACGAATGTTAACTGTTTCTCAATGACAATATGACTATGCCAATAATGTACATCCTTAACAGCAAAAAAGCTCAAAACCAATTTCCCGTGTCGGTAAATAAATTTTTAAAACCAAAGTATTTTCGCTCAATATGGCGAAGACAAAGAAGTGACTTAAACGCCTGTAACTCGCTCGGTAAAACTAAGAATGTCAGTCGTTTGGTCACATCTGTAAAGAAAACCTGTTTTCCCACAAAATTGAAAGTTCTATCAAAAAGTTTTAAATTATCATTACCAAATGATAAGATATTGAACATCACAATTAACGTTCGACTACTATCCGAGATGAATGCTAACTAAATCCAAGTTGATGTTTTTGTCTCGAAACGGTAGTAATTGTCGCACTTTAAGCACATGTAGAGAAGTAGCGCATGAATGAATGAGAAATTTTTATTGACAGTTTTTTTAATTCCAACTAATTACACATACAAACCGGGAACTGGCCAGTATAACCTTGCGTTTTAAATGATAAAAAAACCCATGATTTTTACAATTTTTTAAATGACCTCTTATATGCATATGGGGTAGTCTAATCTTTAACCTCCATGAGCTTTCAAAAATAGCTTTTTTAAAGATACATGTTATGAATTGCTTCTAGTATACCCTGTGAACTAATTCGGAACAATGTGTCGCATGTTATATAGGTTTTAGTCGTTTGAATTTGCAGTATTCGTTGTGTCATTTGACCGAAGGATCACAATTTGTTTCCCCTTTAAGCCTAAACAACCAAACAACCAGGTAAGTCTCTAGTGGGACCATGAAACTTTGCTACATTCCGACAACACGTAATTTGCTGCTTTGATTTGATTTCGCCTCGTATTCAGTACTTATACATATTGGGCTCAAAGCTTCATTTGCATTGCCATCTCCATAGGGCCTATGCCAGTGCTGATAATTCGTTTATTTTCACTTTGCTTTTATCCCGCTCGGAGCTTCCTGCTAATACTGATACACGCAATCGTCGTAAGACTCTCTTCAGAAACCTGCAATTCGTAGGGCTGGCTTGGTCACTTTGGTAGTGGATTATGATTGCCTCGCGCACTTACAGCATTGTGCATCAATACCTAGGCACAGCATAGTAGGCCACTGTGCCGCTCATTGCGCCTCTACTTCTCGTTGCTAGAACTGCTCACTGTCTCCGCCCGTGGTGATTGCCGTAATTTTACCTCCTTTTCCACTGCACTCCATCTTTTACAGCTTTCTTCTGCACTGCCTAATATAGAGAGAAGTCTACACAAAAATGTTTATTAAATAGAAACATTTCTAAAACGATCATCATTAGGCGTAATAAGGCTACAAGTCGGGGGACAACAGGAAAGCAATTCTCGTGTAGCTTCGGCTGTATACCCATTGACTTCGCGACAAATCCAGCTCCGTCAGCCGTAGTATCCGCTTACGTGTGCCGTTCGCATAAATCCCATCTGTGACGGCTTGGGCTGACACCTTGTGCTGTGGGCGAACATCCCTCAAGATACGCACTCCTGCCACTGCGCTAATCTCCTCTACGACATGTGCGAAGCCGTAGCGACGTACAAAAAATGTGAGTGAAAACGTAAAACTCATTGTGACACCGAAGTGCACGCTGGTATTTCATAGGCAGATTCAATTTTTACAGTGGCGCGCCTAAGCCTCTCGAAAGGCGGAGTTAGAGTGTGAAGGAACGGAATGCAAACCACAAATAAATGTTGATGTGGACTGCAGATGACGTGTGACACACGACCTATTATTACATCTTACATCGTTTCCGCATGACACAGGGGTGCTAAACCGTTCTGAAAAAGTAATAACTGAAATTTAATTTTGTACATTTCTAACGCCGTACGCTGTCATATAACATACCTGAGATTCATCGATTGGTGTAGATGAAACTGCTGTGAAAACTCTTATAAGGATGAAGACAACGTCTATTTGCGGCGCCCATTTTCGCAGAAAGGGTCACGCTAGCAACAAGCGCTTGTGCAGTTTGTTCTTTGTTGCTATTTTGTACACAGTAACATTTTACATTAAATATGGTTAAATCATTTGACCCTATCCGCAATATATACGGCTTACATTAATCTATTTTCGTTTTTATGAATGCTGTGCTACTTAGCAATCGTATTGCTTTTACAGCAACTACGAGCTGTTTTCTATCTACGCGTAGACGTTACCGAAGGCCATCTTATCCGGTTCTTGAACACAGCATTTGCATTCCCAGGAGAACTGTGGTCGTCTGGCTTTACATTAATCGGGTAGCAGGCGAACGGGTCCGTCTACTACCCTCTTTGGCTTCATTTCACATAATACTTTACAACACACTTTACAAAGATAAATAAATTATTTCCTTCAGTCGTTCATATAAATACATTCTCGGCGTATAGGCAGACATACTTCGTAAAATTTGCTTTATTTTAAAACTTAATTGGTACGAATCCACTTTTATTTGACTACCTTCAAGCAGAACGAAAGGACTAACAAAGTTAATATATCTAGAAGTGCAAAGAGAGACCTAAATTGCATGTACCGAAGGGAAAAATGGAAACAAGTAGGGAATTGGTAAGTCAAAGGCCATATTTGTGTAGAATTATATATTAATTGCATGCGATCGTATAGATGGGTCGTAAACCGCATACAACCGTTAAATATAAGGTTTGACAAAATTACCTTTCGTTACCTTCAATCTTGAAAACAGAGATTGCTAGCGCAATTAACGTGTCCAACGCGGGCTTGTATATGCCCTTTACCTGTAATAAAGAATATATGAGGAGAGATGTTAACTGATGTTCTGTTTGAAAAATGTCTCATGCTCTCCATATTAAGGCAAATAGCGAAGTCTCAAAGTGAAGGCAGTGGTCGCAAAAGAACGTGCCTGCGGCTGCGCGGATACATTAACGTTCTTGCGATCCAAAAGACATCTCATGCGAAATGACGAATAGCATTCCAGAAAAAATAAGGTTCATGGACGACGTCCATATTCGTTGGTGAAATAATCTTTACAGGACATACACAAATTTTCTTTTAACCACACTATTTTGTTTAAAGAATGCTCGTAAATACATTTTCTTCTATAAATAAGAACAAATGTGAAGGTCAGCTGAGCTTTTTTATGGTTTCTTTTCTATTTACCGTACGAATCTTGTTTGCTTTGTCTATGTTGTTTTCTGATAAATGTATAGCATTTGCACAATAATACAGTAAACAATTCAAGAGAATCGTCCTCAGGCGGTTTCATCTTAGAACATGAAGATGTGATAACCGCTACCTGCGTCTATGTTTCGTTAACAATATGACTGATAGGAAAATGGCCATACTGGCTGGCAGAGAGTAGCTGATGCTAACTGACAGATATGTGTGAAAGAACCAATGAAACAATGCGGCTTTGTTGCTGGATAGATGATATAGCCCTTTATTCATCGCTGACTGAAAATAGGCCGAAAGCTACGCTTGTCTCTGCTGAAGATCAGTAATAGCCCCAATAGTAGAACTCTCCGGAAGCAATGCTTTATCATATCCTTCCTGAGATCTCCCGCGCTTTGTATGAACTAGCTCGTGTTCCCGAAGCGCTTTATCATATCACGGGACCCTTTACTTCTTAAGAAAATGCCAGAGCGACAAAGCAGTGTAAGAAGGAAATAACCAAATGTTACCAGGAACGAAAGCCGAAAGATGATCATGTCTTCATTGTTCTTGTTGGCGATGCGTCAGATGTAAGCTAACGCAAACAGAATAGGCAGTCAGCAACCAGATAGGATATAGGAGAGATGTACGTTCTTAATAGAATGGAGAACTCCTAGTAGTGCCTCGCTCAGGGCACGGAAGCGTGAATGATGTTTAGGAATCCGGGCTACGAGTTAAAACTATGCTCTCTTTTGCCGAACACCGATCTAGGGGTTTGTGTAAGCTAGCAAAATCGTCCATAAAGGTTAGACAGTAATATCAAATATCAACTCAGCATACCAACTCAGTTCTTCATATTTTCAATCCGAATCAAATCCCGCAGCGTGCTTGATTTTAGTCAGTCTCGTGACTCGTAATTGCACAGAGAAAATATTGCTTCTTAAAGTAATGACGCTATCCGGCCAAGTAAAATCGGCAAAATGGTATCATTTTGTCCACATGTATTAGCATTATTACGATGAGCGTTATTCCTGATATAATGAACTCGTTTCCACTAAGGAACAAACGACTGCATACACACGACATTAGACTGGGCTATCAGTCGGGCTAAAGCTAGCATCTCCGTTTTAGCATTCGTATGTACTAAAGTGACCAACCGGATGATAGACCAGAAGGACCAAGAGATAAAGAAAAGTAGAGAAGGAAGAAAATTCTGATGAATTATTCAACAAAAGCGGCTGTGGCCGGTGCCAGCGGCGGACGGGCATTCACAGGCGGTAACAGTAACAGCGGCAGCGAGTAGCACAGAAAAGTAGCACAGCCTGCGGAATCTTAAGGCAGTGGCTACCACTCTGGCATCCCCACTACGACTACTGCCATCACAACCACTACTGTGTGTAGTCGCCATTGAGAACAACTCCTGAACCCCTCAGGAATGAACTAACAGGGATAGAAATGGGGACACGAGTGAAAGCGGTGAGGGTGTGGTGTGGCGCAATGTCGAAGTGAAGTGAAATCTCATGGGAACACTCATTCACCCTCTCGTGCTGTGTCGACGACGCACTGCCCGGCCATCCTACAGCTCGAAATGCGTCCAGTTATTTTGGCCAGCCACCTCGAGTTAAACGCTACACTTATACAACTGCTCATCGCCATCTCGAAAAAAGTGGAGTAAAATTTGTCTACTATTTCTCTCTCACTTTAAACATAATATCATAATCCGGCAGTTTCTTAGCGCTATGAATGGGTTTCAATGACGTAAAAGACTCTGTAAAATAAAATTAGGGATCAGATTTTGAGACTTCAGAGAAAAAACACAAACAGGTTCGTCTTTTCCATACTCAATTGCTTAATGTCAGATCACGCTTGTTATAGCGGTTATAAGCTAAATTAACATTTGTATGTTATACATTAATAAATATTGAATTAAAGCTTAGGTAAGTTTAAATAGCTGATCTCTCTTCAAATTCTCATTAAGCTAATTTTAGGCAGTTTAGCAAAGTGATCTCACGGACGATTAAAGCTGAAGCAAATTTTCTCGTTAAAAGACAGTTTAATTTTGCTGCGGGGTCGAGATTCGCGCATTTAGCCCTGGGCTACATTCGTACAGACGGCCTGAATTATGTATTGGAAATAAATCCCATAAAAAATAAATTTTTTCAATCCTGTGTCCTATAAGAGCGAAAACATATTTGAAGTGTATTACCTAATTGATTGTTAGAACAAAAAAATAGAGTTTTTGAATTCAGCCCAGCGCGCTCTATGTCTTAGAAAAGTCTCATCACAGAAAACGCCGTCATCGACAGGTATACAATAGGTAATTTAAAATAAATCTCCATCCTCAGCGTTCTGCTGCCTCAGTAAAGCAAGTACTAATAGGGATTCGCAACTTCCACCGAGATACCTCACAAAGCGATTAGTGTAACATGGATACGAAGACTCCATCCTTGAAGCTAAGATTAATTAGCTGCCAAACGCTTGCATTTTGTGGTCCCATACTTCGCATCTGTACACCTATCCTATGATATGGGCTTTTTTTACAACATCGTGAAGATAAGTATGATATTATCCCATTGGACAATCGAACGAGTATTGTATACAAAATGTCGCCTAATTGTGTATCAGAGATAGGCACGCCTGGCTGATAGTCAGACCTGATGTGTTCATGTGGTGTAATACAAGCGTCGTAATGTTTGAATAAAGTTAAATATAATGAAAATTTATTTCAGCGAAACACAGGCAACGTTTGGGTAAACGATGGTTTCTTACACAGAATGCTAGGTATATTCGAATTGAACTATTTGTCCTAACTAGCGGTTGACGGTCGCCAGTTAGTGTGTCCAATATTAGCATTTATAATTTTTACTATATTACCTAGTTAAGATTCAGATTGACTCTGTGCAGTAAATTAGGCCAACAAATTAACTTAGATTTTGTTAATTTTGTTAATTAGATCTTGTCTAATTTAATTTAACAAATTAAATTAGACAAGATCGTAAGTTTCGCTGTAACACAGACGCACACAAACCGCAAGTTGTCTAAGTTGAGTCGAATTTGTTCTAATGGCTAATACTATTCCTGGGAAATTTTGTGTTCCTTATTTGATGCTAATTGAATATATAATGCAATCGTGGTGATCGGTTGTCACTAATCGAGGTTTCCACTTCTACTGGTTTTTATTTGTACGCTGTCTGGCAACTTGTACATTGAAAGTTTTTACCAACTTTTACCAACTTGACACAAAGTTTCGTAAAGCATAAGCATGGTGGCCGTATTCCCTGATGACAAATGATCTCTAAAAAGTATTTGGTAAACGGGTAGATCTTTTTTAGATCATTTTTTTAGAACACCTGCTCTGAGAGCATCATTTGAATAACGTTAATTTTCCGTCGTATAGGAAACCAGGTGTCTACGCTTTACATCACTTATGTATGACCTGTAAATCTACTCTTTTTGTTCATTTTAAGCCTACTTTTACTCCCGCTTTCTAGATGTCTCCTATTCTCATCAATGCGCCCACGAATACAGCAAAACACGGGGATAGTATATATATATATATATATATATATATATATATATATAT
>MNPL01004909.1:9143-27738 GCA_002081605.1 Tropilaelaps mercedesae
GTGTTAGGTATTTAAATGTACAAATGGCGTGAAGAAAACCTTCGTCAGAGTGGATTGTGTTGTGAAAGGGGGTATTTTCTTAGATGGTGTTCTCATCGACTCGTAGATGCATTGAAGTACTCAAAAAATCGAGTCTAACGTTTTAAAAAATTAATTATTTACGTTAAGAATAGGCGTAATTTTCATTTGTGTATGAAGTAATAAATTTGCATATGCGACGCCGGCGCCGCACAACTTATAACAACAGGGGAATTACCGTTAGTTTAAGCAAATCTTACTTTTTTATTATATATCGACTTTTGCTCGATCGCAATCTTTCGCGAAATTTTAGGCTGATGCACCGGTACAAGATAATCGTTACATGTTTACTAATAGATGTAGACGATATTCAAAGTTTAACATTTTGCGTGACAACCCAAAATAATGTACTTTGTTTATTTAAATATTTTTGAAATGATGTAGCGAGGGTCGAACTAGAAAATCAGAATCGGGTTGTTGCTAGTGATTGCGAAATGTCTGGATATTGAGCATACCAGTTGGCAGCGACACCTTATCATTCTTTAGTGTGGTGCGGAATTTCCCGTTTCGACAGCAAACTCGAGAGTACAACATGACCACTTGGATACGCTACAACGAGATAATCAATAATCTGTCAAAAATACTAACAAATGTTCAGGTATGCGAAACATTGCAGCCGCGACTGAAGTTAAAATTACTCGCATGCTAGGTAGGTGGTGCGTCACCTGGACAAATGATTTATTCAAAAACGTTGTCCTACGGGATGATTGTTTGCTGCAATTCTGTTCGAGGTTCACCGCTGCAAATTCTCGTTTGCATGCACTGGAACAATGATAATGATCACAACGTCACATGACTTGCGATAAGGTGAGATCTAATGCGTGTGTCATGGCTTCATTATAAACACTTGTTGATGGCATTTCGTTATTTCGGTGGAGGACGTTGTCGACAATATACACTGCTACCTACCACTTTTCTCAACCAAGTGAAGAGACTTGGCTGGGATCATCTGATTGCTTCTTCGCCTACATCCGGTATATTTGTCCTCGTTTTTTGGTGTTGCTACCGCACAGCGTCACTGATTGTTGTCGCAGGAGCCCGGTCGTAGACACCAGAAAAACTCGGGCGTCCGCCCCTGGACCTCAGATTTTCTCAATTTCTGCTCCTTCATAGGTGTCGCACTCACTCGTCCTGTTTCGCCGAGAAGTTTGTTCAACTTGAGGGCGCTACGGCATTCCCTTTCGGCTGACTCCCAGCGGCCGCTGGTTTCGGCGGATGGTGGCCGTTGGCTCGGGCGTTTTTCAGGGCCGCCTCCTGCGCCTGTTTTTTGTGCATCATAAACATCATCAAAGCGGCCACGATGAACACGAACATCATACAGGCCACGACAATTCCGGCGATAGCAGCCGTCGACAGTCCCTCCTTTTCGTTGAAGACCATAAAGGAACCCGTGCCCTAATACGAGGCCAGAGCACCAATGTCAGAACGCAATATGGCGTTTTTTTTAGGAAACAATCATCGACGCCTTCGAGCTGAACAGAGGGAAGTTCACTTGCAACTGAAGAAAGGGAATTGTGGGGCAAATAGGCTAGCACGACGGGCCGATTCCCCATGTGGAAAGCATTCATTGGTGTGGTTCGAGTTGAGTGTCACTTTTTGCTTCCACCCCTCGCGCAATAAAGACTGACCCAGAAACATGACCTACCTCGGTGGCGCATTGTATCACGTTACTGACGGTGCCGAGAAGCTTCACCATATCCGTGTCCCATTCTTCATTCCGTTCGTGCCAACGATAGCACGATGATATGTAGCCTACCGTCCGTGTGAAGTTCGCCGTTTGTCGGAAATGGATGTGGATGGCGTCTTTGAGCCCGCTTACTTTGTGCTCTTCGCCTGGGTGATTGAATTTAATGTAAGTGAAAATGGAATAACTAACTACGTAAGAGGAGGGCTAGTTTGATGATAGACTAGGTTTAACGTGGCCCTAAGAGGAGGGTGTATTGAAATTGTAGTTACAAGAGAGCATAGCAATTTTTGCATAAAAAATAAGGTCCAAGAAGATCTCTAGCTATCACCGTAACGATTGGGTTATTTTGTAGTATCGATATCTGACTAGATATCATCCAATTGAATTTTCCACAGGACGCGTCCTTTTAGGATTTTGTCATTTCTTCATCCAATGTTTAAATGCCAAACAGGTCCGTGAATTACGTCTAAATGCGATGAACTAAGCCTAAATGTACCTGTGTCAGGTTTTCGGAAAGTGATTGAAGCCACCGGTGAGATCATTGTCCCTCTAGTGGAGTCTGAGTACGGGTTATAGGGGTATACATTGACAACGACGACAACGGCGTTACACATTTTCGGTTCTTTCGCCGAACCGCCGCATTGCCAACTGTTGAACCTGCAAAAAGGTGCGGAAGCTATTGGGTGAAATGCATCGTCTGGAGCGTTGTCTTGCCGTATAACCGCCTAAAATTTGTTCGCGTGGCCATGTTTCAGTGTTTTTTAATAAATATTTGTTCTTTAAGATAAGACTGAACACGGAAGGCAAGTGAAGAAAACAACTTCCGATGCTTCAGCTATCTGCAATTGGTATTGATCTGTAATGGTAGAAGTCTCCATAGCTGAACTACAGCTTTCAGATCTGTGCATGCTGCTTACTTACATGGTGTTGATACTTTTCTTGAAAAGAATGACTGCGTCGGGCACGCCCTGCCTTGTTGAGTTTGTCGGCGCTGTGCTGGGAAATACAATCGGCTCACGTGTGGTAAACCGATGCTGTATAATAGTTGTAATATCGGAAAAGATTCGAACCTATATAAAAAGAATCCGAGTGATGCCAGACGATAATAAACATGTTACATTCGTATATCGTACTTTGAAGATCGCATATATAGAAAATTGCCTTGAGACTTCGCAGGAATAAATAGAAGTTGCCTTTAGCAAGTTAGGGGTCGTTTCTATCAACTAGTTCTACGGCGGAAATGTACTACCAGGGGGCATGCTTGCGTTTGAAAATGCTCCTCACTTCTCAAAAGAAGCAGTAAATAAATAGATTGCGCGAATTTCAACTCACCGTCTGGCCTTTGGGCAATCGAGAAGCAATCACGGTTTCAATAATTTTCTGGGCGTACTCGACGTTTCGCTTTATCTGCGGGTCACTCTTGTGGTCCTGACCACAACGCCTTACCGCTTTATATGCTTCCTCCATCGCTACCAGAGTAACTTCAATCTGGAGTTCAAGACAGCATATCGCAACAAACATACTATATTGATTGTTCCGCTTTCCCTGATTCTAAGAACGAACTCGTCCTAATATCGTGTCAGCATATTATAGATTGCATATACCCTGAATACCCACTCTCAATAACTCCGGGGTTCGCTAAGTAGGGTCCCGAAATAGTGATTTTATTTAATGGAATGTATAGGTGCGATGCGCGACAATACATGAATTTGAAAAGTATTATTAGTAGCTCAAGAGTAGTGCCGAGTGACAAGGGGTTTTTCGTTCGATTTCGTTCAGTTTCCCTTCAGCTAAATGGCGTTTTTCAAGACATGTATGCAGAAGGTCAATACATGACGGGGGATGGCATACCTTGTTGTTCAGAACCTGATCCGTAATTGCACCGGTGGCCTCAATGGCACCTGCTTTCTGATCCACGTTTCCACCGCGCATGACTAATTTCATGCACTCGTACATCAGATTGATTTCTCCAGGAGATAGGTCCCTTTTCGATGTACTCACAAATACCGATGTCAGGAGCTGTTCGTTGCTATCGAAGATCTCCTTCTTCTCAACCTCAGTCAGCATCGATTGGTTGAGATCGTCCCTGCCTAGTGATATCGAGACGAGAATAGCCGCCGCCTCGAGATGGCGCTCTGTAATGGAAACCGATTAGGCTCGTCCTGACCTTAATAATTGAGTGGACTAAGAAGAACCGTCAAAAATAATAGTGCTACCGATGTTGCAATTTTATTTTCAACAGCAGGTTATATGGTCAATTTTCGATAGAGGCTGAATTACTTGCACGTAAGATACTATATGGTCGAGTGGGTGGTTCCTAAAATTGAATGGGGTGTGGTATGTAACGTTTCCATTGTTAGCATTAATTCGCCTTAGTCAAAATAAAAAGCTCTTCGGCGATTATAACTTTAGTTACAACAGCGTCCGCCATGCGCTTATCGATTTATATCTAGCGACTGCAGTGAAAACAGGAAACCGAAATTCGATTACGCCAAGTTTCGGCGCAGGTCGGATTCTTTGCATATACATTGTGCACGTATATATCAATAATCTATAAGATAAACAGTCTTCAGTTTGTCGCACTTGTTTCAAAATAGTCATATTTATTCACAACGTATCCCTTTGATGCGACGCCTTAGCCTCGTAACGATAGATAACGTTGCTATTCAACGCCGTCGCACGCATCCACAACTATCCACTAGCATGATAACCTACCTGCGGCGACTAGCCGATGGATGTTGGCGAACATCTCCTGCCGGCTGTAGGTTTCGTTGTAGTTTACCACTGTCGGAAGACTGCGGTTGTAGAAGTAGGTGCACTGCTCGAAACGATCGCATACAGCGACCGCCAGCGTCGTCTCGTTGTTGGTGGGCAGAGGCACAAAAAATGGAATCAGTGGAGAGTGCTGAACCGTCGACACTGGGATCCAGCTGTTGTTCTCACGTTCGACGAAGAGCTGGTACGTGAGAGGGTGGATGCCCAGTGGGACTGAACATCCAAGCACATGGGCTTCAGACCGATTGTAGACCTGCAATACAGGGGACAATCGGGTGTCCACGGTTGTAGGCCCGATATTAAAAGTAGTCGTAATAGAATGCATCTTCCAGAACGCAGCAGATGCAGGGACCAGGAGCTCATAGGCGGTTTGAAGCTGTGCGTGCACATGACTAGTTCTATATACATACGTAAGTGTATACGTAAGGGTGCTCTTGTGCTGAATAAGGCTTTTTATTTATTTTGTTAATGCTATTGTTCTGTCAACGTACATTTTAAGCTAAATTTATGCAAGCTTAACTGATGTCATTCTTTCGATGCTGAGGCCTCTCACCTACCTCCAAAACCTCCTCAAATGAGGGAATAGTCAATCGGCAGAGTGCGACACCCGGCTTAGCAAATAAGTTAATCCGTAACTGGGTACAGTGTTGAGCCCCTTCACAGACACGCATCCCCATATGATACTGGCCGTGGGCTACCGTCGATCCTGGGATATATAGGTACAAACAGTTAGAGCGATTCGACCATTTACTTTTTTCTTCCTCTAGTCAATATAACATACCTAACCGAACACTGACCACAGAGTTTACGTACACACAACGAACGATGCTTTAGACAAGTTCAATTAGACCTCTCCCAAATCTATTTGTAAGTTCGGCGTGACGCATTATCGTCAAATCAGCGTAACCGTCTTAGGATTGTAGGCGGTCTTTAGTCGGGCGACCTTAAAGAATTACCTTCAGGTAACGAAAGGAATGAGTCACCCTCATGTCCGGCTCGCGATCCGATTGCCCCATGATTGATCGGGAATCCGTTGACATCCCAATGCGTCTGCACGCGGTTGAGATGTACGAAGCGGAACTTCACGTGCAGCACGACTGGTTGGCCAGCCGGCACGACGAAGGATTCGGCCTCCTCATCGACCTCGTATATTGTGCGATCTCGAACGCGAATCTCATGTAGCCAGGCCTTGAAATACATCGAGAGTAATGTTGGTACGTGTTGCGTGATGGCGCAGTTCAATGTCGATGAAGGGGGCACAGAACGTTTAAAGTGATTGCGAAAAATATGTGTCTTTGTACTGCGACCTCTTAGATTATAGCACTGAGTGCACCTATTAAACCGTAAAATCACGTACGCTTGCTTAAGTGAAATATTAACATTGTGATGCTATGTCGAACGACTGATGCACCGTACAGTGTACATAGCTGATGTCTCGACAACAAAGCTCACTTGAGTGAATCGAGAAAAAAATAAATAAAACAACAGGTTAATGTAACGTACGAAAATTCGGTATAGATGCCAGGGTTAGTCTGAAATGGACTGTTCTTAGCAGAAAACTCTGTCCATTGGACACATTTGTGTCTCCCATCGTGTGCCTCGGTAATATGTTGAACCGGACACATATCTCTATTGACCTCTTATTCATTATTAAAATACATATCGATTGACATACCATTGGGGCGACATGCTCAAGTGTGTTGACTAGCACAAAGGCCGTGGAGGGCTCAGCAGCACTTCCATTATCGGCTCTGTAGAGAGTGACAGAGAAGTTGAGTGTCCGCTGGGGCTGAATGCTTTCCGTGCTGATGTTCAGGATTGGCCCAGTATGAACTGTGGGATCGACAAGCAAGGCAGAAGTTGCACGGGCACCGAAATCATAGCACGGTTGTAGTTTCTGTTCACAAAAAGAGTGTAGAAAAATATCTATTTTTTAGTTGATTTTTTATGCCTTGTACAGTTTTCCTAAGTATCAACAAACATTTTCGTAGGGGTGCAAAGATTATCATGCACAATCCTTCAGAATTTGCACTTCGTAGTCGAAGCAGGTTTCCATGATCACTCCCGAGTAGCTTCTATATGCGGTTTTCAATGTTCATATTTGGTTATGCGCTATGAAGAGCAACTGTGCCTATATGGTACCTCCGTGGCGCGTGCATAGAACCTTTGAGGTAGGTTTTTGTGCCGTTTTGGTACATTTGTGATACCTTTGCGATGCGCTAAAACGCGACTTGATAGGTTATGGTACTTTTGTAAGATGTAATACCCTTGTAATTATTGTCCAGCACAGCATACCTCTACATATGGACATTGAAAATCCCGTCCCCGGAAGTCTTTTGACCTACCCTCAGGAAATCTGGCATCGCGCAAGTCGAGTGTGGTTTGGATACTCTATTAAAAATGTAACCTTGTCTGTGTTATTATTGATTTGACTGTGCTTGTTTATCTAGAACTGCCACTTGCAAAGGCACCTAGCCTAATATTTGGTTTTATTCGACGTTATTAACTACTTACTCAAATGTTTATCTTTATTGCTAATTAAATTAGACGCAATCGATACGGCCGACGATTTATTCGATAAAAGCGCTGATTTTACATAAAATAATGTATGAATTCTAAAATGATTCACTCGCGCAACCATAAAATTTAGTCTGAATCATGTATTCACTCGTCCTTGGCAAAGAAGTGAACTCATCGTTCTAAAATTGTTAAGGACAAATTGCGAAGCCCCATCTGCTTAATTTTTGCTACCATTTTTCAAAAAACAATGTGACTGTGTGTGTGTGTTTCATTTTGCAAAAACCCGTTGCTATTGACCGCTTTTAGCTTTAGTCTAATACTCTGCGTGAATCCGGGTAATTAGTGAAGTTCTGCTGATTCTAGAGATTCTTAGCAAAAGTACGCACGTCATCGACGCAGCTCCACAGATATGTGACAGGTATAGTGGGATGGCTCGATGGGGATGCATCGACGATGAGCGAGTAGTGATTCGAAGCGGTCCCGTCGCCCACCTCTCGTGTGGGGGTACCCCGCAGGACGGCTTGGAGATTCGCAGGAGCCACCGTAAATGAGACACTGGACTCGGAGTGATAGTCCAGCTGAGGTAAGCTCTCCGCTCCGTTATTGATAATCTCGAACATGTACGCCCTTATCGTGAAGGTGACGTTCGCGTTTGCTATGAAACGTTAGCAAGGTGGAAAACGGCGAAGGAAGAAAGCGGGAAATAATTTGACGTCATTTTAGCGAAACTCGTATTCGTGTATAACATGTAGCAAAACTGAGGGTATTCACGCTGCGGTTGTATTATTTCAGGGTCGTTGAAATCATGTTTAAGTTAATTGGAAAAGCATGCCAATTGATGGTTGAGTTTTTGTATGTACATATATATATATATATATATATATATATATATATATATATATGGCAGTATAATTGCTTATATCCTAAAATCGCCATCTTATGGCATGTCATATGCTGCCTGTCGTAGAGTCATTAAAAATTGCATGAAAACAGCACATGTGAAGGGACGCACCTGGCAGGGTATACGGTTGTACCCGGTAAACTGTGCCGCTGTCGAGACTGCATGGGTCCAGCTTAACATCCGGTCTATCGACTCGCCACGTGTACCTGATCTCGTGGAAACTGTCATTCGGGCAGCGTTCAGGATCAGGGATGATCGTTTCTACATAGATGACGATACTATAGTGTAAACAGACAAAGCCAACCAACAGCTGCAAGTTAAAAATTGTTGAAGTTCGCCGTAACATGGAATAAAATCGGGGCCGTCTTCTCTCAATCAGCCAATACGTTTTACCAATCCGTGGTACTTCTGGTGTTTGGCCGCGTGCTCTACTTGTATACCGTGCGGTTTTATCTCTGCATTCTTAGAAGAAGTTGATGTGCTACTCAGTATCATAACAGTCGCCATTAATTATTCGTCTCTCTATTTGTCGGCGAACGAAGGGAATCGATGCGAGTTCGTACTTACTCGGACTGGGAAACGGTGACAGGCTCAAGCTGCAGCATGGTCGTGCTATAGAGGAGCACGATTGGACCTGGGTTCTCGTGCCGAATCACCTGGTGAGTGGCAATCCCCGCGCTTTTGCCCTGGCCGACCTAACCAGCCAATCAAAAGAACAGCTCTGTGTTGTAATACATACGACGGGATCGAGACATGGCCTCTGTTCTCTACTCTATGCTTGATATTAACAATTATTATTACTATTACGTGTTTTTTTATCCATCGAGATATTTTCGAGATTAACATGTCTTTCACTGGAGCTGGCCAATCTAGATTAAATATCGCACGAGGCTTAAAATTCAATGCTATACCTTCAATGTAAACGTATACTGGATACCGAAGTCGAAGAGCTCCGATGCGAGACTTAGCGTCGAACCAGTCGTGCCTTTGGGGAAACAACACAGCCCAATAATACGTCAATGATTAGCCTCTACTTTTTGCATACCTCGTTTTACGTTGGAAACCATTACTCAGTTATTATTACTCAATTATCATTTTTGTATTGCCATAGGATACAAGAGAGAGGAAAGTTTTTTTATTGTGGTACCAACCGCCGCTACAATTGCATTAAGGTTCTCGACTCTTTCAAAAGCAGAATATAATAATTCTCCAGCAATGCGTACTCGTCTGCAAGTTTGCAGTTCTACACTGTGTGAGGCTGCCCCATAGTGCATTGACTGTTCTTCGCTAAACTGCATTTAATTCTATAGCACTCACGTTTTACTTCCATCGCCAGCATGTCTTTATCCGAGATCTTTACGCTGTCGTTACGTTGAACGGTCCACTGAAAGGCATCGGGCACTCCGTTGGCCCACGAGTAGTGAGCAAACAGCTCGAAATCGCCACAATAGGGTATGACGTTTGGGCCCGTTATTGCGATGTAGATGGGCGAATCTTTCACCTCCTGCACTTTAGCGTCCGTTTTCTAGTAGGCCGATGCGAACAAAAGTAAGATACACACCAAACATTAAGTTCAGAGAAATAAAATGGATGACATTTGTACATCTATTACTAGGGTGTTTATTTGAACTGTTCACATTGCCATATGAATGACAAGCACTATGCATTCGCAGCTTTCGTAGTAGACTAGCGAGAATAAAGCCTGTGTTGATTCGAATGCGTCCTCACTGACCGGAAATCAGCCTTGTGTTGTCAAGCTGTACCAATGGCCAAGATTGTTGGTAGCAATATAGTGAGACCTTCTCCAGCTGTGAGACTTTATTTCCTTGCAAATGTATATTGTTTTTTTCAAAAATGACAAAAGTGTCTGAGGAGAAAATATGTCTCATATTTTATCCTGTATGTTGTATAAATAAATGGTAGAGCATTATATTATCTCAGACCTTCCAAATCTACTCTAATACCAGTTTTCGTACTTATTACTACCCTTACCAAATCGTCGCCGACATCTTGAATATACCTTTGTCCGTCTTCCGTGAAATTGCTGGATCGGAACTGAAGTTTTACGGAGTCTGAAATATAAACAAATGTACACCTCTTACTGCATGCACAAAATGTCAATTTCAAGTGGTTGCAAAGCACAAATGAAATCCACTTGTCAATTGATTTGTCCCTAGCGCATTTGCCTCAACAAATGCGCTAGGGCGTCATCCATTAATCAAGTTCATACATTTTTACTACAGCTGAAAGAGGCACACATGCAGCTATATTTGATATCACAATATTATAATCATTATTGTGCGGTACTTTACTGGTGTATTAATCGAGCAAACCTTTCGGCCCGTGCACTACCAAAGGCCACTGCATATACGTACTTTTCTCACGTTTAGGCAAAAAAATAACTAGCTGATGCTTAGTAGCCCAACGGCATGAAAGGTAGTCGGCGCCCCCGAGAGCATTGAGCGTCTCGTCCGTGAGCATGTCCTCGCACGTTAATAATGCCGAAATGTTGACATCTCGGTCGAAGAACACGATAGCGGCACCACCTACACGAAATGGCCAAATGTTAAACGGTGCGTAACGCATTATAATCGTGCAGTAGAAACTAGGACACTGCAGGTTATTGTGGACACCACAAAATTAATCTAAAATTTTTTTTTAAATGAAAAAAACATACGAACGCATCTCAGCATTGCCTTGATCTTCCGCACGTCATTTATCGATTGCTATTGCTCACCGTCTGAGTGCATATACGACTGTTTAATCTGCGGTCGAGTGGCGTAAAATAAGAAACTGAAATTCGTGCTCATGGCGTTGAGTCCGTCAAGTGTCGGGAAGATGATATAGTCTTGGCTCTGCGGCGGCAACGGAATCTCGCACTCATTCAGTTGCGTAGCGATGCCGGAAGGATAAACAGGGATCATCTTCTGTCGACCCACGTCGGCCTTCATAACGCGGCAATATAGCGGGTACTTCGGCACGTTGCCACCGGAAAACTTCACCCGAACACTGGTTGCGTTTTTGTTCTCGAGAATCCGGTACGGCGCGCTGTTTGGCTCCATTTTGGCGTAAGCGACTACACAATGAGAAAGAAGACGAGGAAAGAGAAGAAACACAAAAAATCATAGATCGACGATCCAGTTGAACATATGATGAACAGATGAAATTCAGTTTGGTTAAGCAATTAAATATCGACAAGTCTTGAGCTCTCAAATACTGACTGCCCATTAAATACGCTGTTGCGTATTTAATGCGGTAACTTCAATTGCGCTACAGTGGCTAAGCATTCTAACGGTTCGTCCGTGCTTTCGACATGCAAATCGTTGAAGAATCGATCATTTTCGTCGATAGACGTGTAAACATCGCGGCGAATTAGCGCTTACTGTCGGAGTTGAACACGTGTAGCGTCAGATTCCGATGTTCTTCCCTGCCAAGCCGCGAGAGCCGTGCGTTGACATAGTACTCCCCCTCGGGTAGACCTTTTGGCACTCGGCAGGTGAACGAAACCTGTCCGTTTGAGAAGATCAGGGGGCCGTTGCCAATACCGGGCGAAGGTGCACCTACTACAGGGTTTTCAGGATCGGACGCGTTCCGAAATACGCACACCATGTCTAATGGCGATTCACCGCTGAATGCGCCATATATAGTCATCTACGATAATTGTTTTGAATCGAACCGAAATAGCAAATCAGCTTATTGTATCAGCTGAGAAGATTGAAGACCGGCCTGTACCGAATCATTGTCACTGGTAACTGCTATCTAGTTTTTTCTGTTTGCCAAAGCTGGAACCCCTCAACGATATGATTCCGCCAGCTGACGGTTGGCCTCAATCAGGGAGTGTTTAGGATTCGAGAAGTTATGCATTTGAAAATTGGTTTTATCAAAAACAAAAAATGTACGTACCTCGAAACTTTTATTGGTGGGCGCTGCTATCGGCTTGATTTGAGTGACCTTCAAGCATGAGCCCGCTTTCCCTCCGCACACGCCGCATATATCTTTTGCCAGACCACTGAAAGTTCCATTGCTGTACTTTATTGCAGGGATTCTACGCCATGTAGATCAAATGGGCGATGTTTTCCCGACGTTTTAATGAAAACATATTCTAAATTGGCCAGACGAGGCTGCCAATTATACGGGCAAACGTAACTTACATTACACATGCGTGCTTAAATCGAACCTACCCATAGGCGTGCGACTGTATACATATTTCACAACACATGACTCATTAGAATAGGAACGATGAGTCATGTGTTATGGGATGAAACAAAATATTTCTAAACTCAAATGAAAAATTCTATAAATTTAAATTTAGCAAGCGAAATCTAAAAAATTTAATTGTAAACCATTAAATTTAAGTATTCAATGTTAGAATATGACAATTAATTTGTATAAGATTTAACTTTAGAAAACTCTTAGAAAGATGAATACGCGAGCAAGTCCTATGAGTCTTACTTGTCACACTCGCAGGATGCTTTAGCTGATCTGCAGTTCCCGCAGCCGTCAACGAAGTCCGCCCGCTTATTGGGAGAGCTTCCACCGATGCATTGGCCGCATTTCTGCTCTGCCATCTGCTCTTCCTCCGCTGTTAAAAGCAAAAGGAATACGTCTATGAAACGATATTACCCCATCGAGTCTCTGTAAATGCCTTTTATGTTCAGCAGGACGACACCACAGTCCTGTTCAATTGTGTTTCGGTCCAAAAGAATGCTATTGACTGACTTTCAAACTATCAACTTGTTTGATCTGCGCGTGCTTCGGGTCTATAATTCATACTATGAATTCGCGTCCAACCCTGAGGTACGGTCAAGGACAAACTATTAGGCAAATAAATGCAGCAAAACAAAAAGAAATTCCTCTACAGGAACAGAACGCATATTTCGAATGACCTTTACTGAGGTGAAATCTCCGTGTTCAGTGATGTTTACCACAATTGCCCCGGCGTAAACAAGTCGCTACAAAACCGTTCGTACCGTCATGCCTAATGACGCAGTGACTACACGTAGTAACGTTGCAGGCCATTTCGGCGCTTGTCAGAGAGCTAAACTGTGCTTTTTTATTTCTAAGTGTCAGGTGCGCCATCCAAGTGCCATGCTCGAATTAGCCACTGGATGAGCAAAAAATCCCTAAAAAAAGACTCCCAACATACCTTAACAAGGTACTTCATTGATAAAAAGAAAACTGTCGATTGCTCACTACGCTCATAGACTCTTGAAGCTCCATAAACAAGCATTGGGGCTATGAGGGTTTAGCAATTTTCGTGAGCGCTTCGGGACGACTTAAAGGCTGTTAGCCATATTCTCTGGTTTTCGTAGAAATTCTTCAGATTGGCCGTACGCTGGCTGCCAGGTGAACTAAGCGGCGTAATAACGTAACTGGCCATTTATAAAACTATAATTCGTTGCCGAGGAGGGTAAGGCAAAAAAAAACATGTGCAAATAGCGGTCCCACGTACATGGAAGATAACATGTCCCTGTGCAGTCCTTGTATTGCGAGTCCTTCCCGCTGCCGCCTCGAAGACAGACGCCGCATGAATCGTTGACGTAAGGAGAGGGCGGCGCCTTGGGGTTTGGGTCGATGCAGCGACCCATACAATCTCGGTATCCCGACTGGGTGTCGACGGTTCGAGGTCCAGTATCTTCGGCTGTTAAACGTGAGTGACATTTTTACATACTTGTTCTAAATACTGGTCATCATCGCGTTGTTCTCGTATCGAACTCATACGGATGTCCTCTGGTAAATGTCCAGAGGCCTGTTATGTCTAAGGGATACGCCTCATTCGCCTAATGCTACCCCATATACCTACAAATAGCAGGTTCATTATTTGGATGTGAGATGCGTGCTTGTATTGGCATTGGTTTCCTTGTAGAATGGCGTGTGAGCATCTCTCCGGTTTATTCCCCACCCACTAGGAACTGTACTACACACGTGATTTCGGAGTCAACAACCTCAGTTGACTGATTCCAATAACCAAAACAGTACTGGGTGAAGTGCCCAATAAGACATAGCGTATGTAGAAGGACGTTTGTCTGTTGTAGAGCCAACCGGCAAAAAACCTATGTCGGCGGTCCGATGCTCTATCTAACGTCGCTATGCGTTTGATTGCGGAGAATTATTAGTTGAAGTAGATAGTCGGAGTGCCTAGTACAATATAATTCCAAATGAGAGAGCGATGTGTAAAGAGGACCTAACAAATATAGTGAATAAAATACAGACGAGCAGCTACGTGCAATTTCTCAAGGAGCGCCGCATCCTTTCCCATGGAAGAAGCATTTCAAATGAATCTGCTGGAAAGCATACCATGAATCTCAACGAGCAGCTCCGCCCTTCGATACGTGTGGCATATACCCCCTGTGCTTCAATGTATTTGGAGAACATTGCCTGTTTCGTACCAATGCACTCCGATGAGCATGGATCGAGAAAACCTGTCCCTCCGCAAATGCCCATACAGTCAAATGTTGCTTGGCCTCCGCAAATGCCTTTGCAGTCCTTGCCGAAATCCTCCTCCAACCCGGTCGAACCGCCGACGCAATATCCACAGCTGTTCAGATGGGCATTCCAAAATCCCAGAAACTCGCAGTCTGAAAACAAGTGAAAGTATAGAAGTAGCACGAGTCGATTTGCCGACAAAAACGGACGGGATTTATACGTAGGGAGATAGCTGCCTTGGTGGACGCAACGCGTACAATCTGTCTACTATATTACATATGTATGAACCACTTGGTTGAATTAGGACTATCAGGTAGGAGCTATTCACAGTTTCCCGGCGACAGGCCAGTGTCAAATCGCTTCCAATAGCTAAATGGCTTTCTACCGAAATTCGTTTCTACTGAATTCATGCATGCTATGCTCAGGCTGTGTCATTGTAGATGTGATCGATGTAGAGAGAGTAGATAAACTCACTGCAAGTTTCTACGAAGAATGAAGAGCGTTCATTCAAAAATTGAACCCGACGATGACGAAGTTTAGCAAATGGTTTTTCTTTTACTATATCGATAAGGTCTACGATTTTCGTCCGTAGCTCGCTTCTGTTCGCATGTTTTTCGCCTTTAATCGACACAAACTGAACCTACCTATATTGGTCGTCGTATAGTCCTGACACTGTTGGCCGTAGCTGAGTCGGGGTGTCGTAGATAACAGAAAAAACGCTAATGTAAGGCGTAAGACATCGGAAAGCGACCCGGGCGTCGCATAGAGCACATTCAACGACCAGGGAACGGTCATCTTGGCCAGCTGCTTCATTCGGTCTGGAGCCACTGATGAACTCTAGCGCGTTCCTATGGGATGTGCTGCTTCGTACAGTCCATTACAAAGCTCGAAACTGATCTAAAATAGCACATCAAATAAAACGTATAAAATGTTCGCATATATATATAAGACCAAAAACACCTGGATCTCCGCAACGGGATCAAGCTCTGCTCACTAGAAATTACTAAGAGTAATATAGTAATAATATAACCTTGTCATTAGCAATTCCACTATAGTTGCCTAGAAATATATTATCTAATAATTAAATAATAATTATCACTAAAATATGTCCCAAAAGCCCTCTTATAGTCGTCACATCCATTTGTTCTGCTAACATTAACTTAATTAACGACATCATGTCCGCAGTATTCCACGTAGGCGCGTATGTGAGAATTCCATCGGCCAAGGTCACAGCAACTGCCTCACCGGACCGGGCCAACGTTTCGCCACCGAAAATGTATGGTTTGACATGTCAACCAGAACATTCCAGCATTTCGCCCCATCGGCTCGAACCGTTTAGCCCGTCTAGGGCAAAGGCATTGTTAAGTTAATGCTTTCCGTTAAAGTTTTTAGCTTCTTCGCTTCCCCGTCTGTCTCACTTGACCGTCTCCGGGCGAAAAACGTAAAGTGACCACAGTTGCCGGACAGGTGTCACCCGTTGACAATGTTTGTTCTTTGTCACAGCGAGCCCAAATGATCGGGGCTAGCCTTTTCGTGGTCGTATGAACGTGGAAAAACGCCGACCGGTGTATTTACGTCGGTTATTTCGCTGTTTCTACTTCACAGTCAGATTTACTGAGACGTATCGGCTGGCCTTTCGGTATGATATCTCCCAGTGGATTCACGCTCTGTCTGATTTTAGTTGGTGACCATGTTGTATGTGATGCGGCATCGTTTTGGACTAGCGTTGTTGGCCTCGGCACATGGGCCTGAATACGGCTATCAAACTATTTTTAGGTCTGACCATCAGCCAACATTTAACTGTCTACGTTAGCGCTTTTGGCACTGCCCTGTAAGACGGATCACACCCATACAAACGTAAACCCATATAAATATACAATACCCATCTAAATGTGCAGTGATGGGAATTCGAACCCGTGCGGTCCTCGTGTCTTTTGCGGTCGCCTCAAGGGGCGCGCGAATGCACCAGTGACATTGAACTCGACTGAATACAGCTACCACTAGAATGTATACAGAACTAGACACATGGATGGATTTAATTATGGATACTTTACATATTCGATATTTTATGTATCATCAAAAATCAACGTGACTAAATATGTTGAACAGGGTGATCAGTTTTGTTTAGTATTATCTTTTTTGTGCACAGATGGTTTTAGTAATGGGAGCCTCTCCTACAGCTAAAGTATAGGTTTCAGTTGAGTGTGTCTCGTCTAACCTTGATCCCCTTACAGTCCGGCTATCATACTTTTATTTTTTTAAGGCTGGCCATCAACCAACATTTAACATCCACGGTACCGCCTTTTGCATTACTTCGTAAGAAGAACCCCGTAAATGTAAATGTGCAACGGCGGGGACCGAACCCGTGCACCACCGCCTCCGGTTGCTTCAAGGCGCAGGCGAATGCGCCAAACCACCGAACTCGACACAGTCTGGCTACCTAATAGAAATGAAAGCGTCTCATGTCGACCAAAGTAAGACGCAACTCAAACTTTAGTAATATTTCTTCTGCAGGTACCAAGCTTGGCTACGAAAAATAATATTCTGTTTCGACATTTCGTCCTAAATACACTCATTCGATAGGTACATGCTCCAATCTCTTCGCTAGAGCCATGTCTGTAGCCGCTAGATGTACACACTGGGTCGAACTCGGTGGCTTGGTGCATTCGTATGCGCCTTGCGACTGGAAAAGACACGTAGGTGCATGGGTTCGATCCCCGCCGGTGCACATTTACATTTATATGGGGTCCGTCTTATAATAATGCAAAAACTGCTACCATGGACGTTAAATGTTGGCTGATGGTCAGCTTTACAAAAATATTAGATGTATACACTGGATCACTCAGGCTTCGTCGAAGCCAGGCTGAACCTATCGTAAGAGACAAAACATTCCGTTAGACCTGAAAAGAGATTCGGCTAAAGCGCTCAGTACAACAAACGTTTCCCACACAGATACGTGTTCCGTCGTCTGATCTAACAGGCGCAATTCAGCTTTCCATACTCCCACTGACCATTTGGACTCACTATTCCTCGCTATTCTGTATCTGACCAAGGCAAACGAACGTATTTGTCAGCTCGTAGCTTCTATTTCTGACGATCGACTTGTTCACTTTTACCAAGCGCTTCGGCTCGTCGTTTGGGTGTGTTTGTTTTTATGATAATTTCGCTAGCTCGTTACGGTTCGACGCCGCACTATATAACAGGTCTCGTTAGGGTTTACGAAGCAGTCAACGAAAACTGAGCGATTTCTTACATTTGGCTATGTTTCGAGTAAGCCCCATTTCTGCTTTTATGCATCATTCCAATGGATCTACTCTTCGCTGAGGTTGACGAGACTTCGGCTTCAATGCGGCAGCCTGCATCGCATGTGTTTGTCAACATTTGCTAACTAAGTTGACAGTGTCGATGGCCCCGCGTGTAGCGTACACACTGAAGGACTATTTGAAGTGTGTTTGTTTTCCGGTCCTCTTTGGTGATTTCTCAACTTCTCCTGGCCGGATGTATGCTCTCATCAGCCTCGGCGAGAGGCCCCCACGGCGGCCACCACTGGGGCAGCTCCTCCGTTAATCATCACCAGGATGACCATGGCAACTTCGATTTCGCCTACGACATCAAAGACTGCTACGGCAACGTGAACGGCCGAAAGGAGAAAAGATCCCATGGACATGTCGTAGGCTCGTACTACCTTGGCGATGTCGACGGCAGACATCGGATTGTGCACTACATCGCCGAAAAACATGGCTTTCGGGCCGAGGTTAAGACGAATGAGCATTGCACGAAGACCAGCCACCCAGCAGCCGTTTCCTATCACTCGGGCAACGGGAAACACCTCCCCTCTGGTCATCACTATGGTCATCATCATTGCCACGGTGCTGGCCATTACGGCTACGGCGAGAAGCGTGGCGACTACGGCGGTCCCCATTATGATGACGATTACAGCCGCCATGACGGACCGTACCACGGGAAGATGCACCACTACGGATATCACGACAAAAAACGTAGCTTTAATCACTATGGATATCCACATTAGATTGGTGGATGCGTATACATAAAGGTGAACTGGAGAGTTTGCAGCAATCCTTAGTCTATGTGATCAGATCTAGTGTCGTATAGCGTGACTCGTTACCCCGTACCTACGAGCTGACCTAACTCGCTTCAGAAGAGCGCAATGACGCGACTGGCATATATATATATATATATATATATAT
>MNPL01004910.1:0-13034 GCA_002081605.1 Tropilaelaps mercedesae
TATATATATATATATATATATATATATATATACAGGTCTATCGGTGTTTATAACATGTTTGGGCAGATAGTATTATTACAATTTACAACGCTAACTTCATTACGTTTCTTGTAAAAGGCATCACTGTTTACAAGGGGTCACGGTATTTTTGTTTGTCATGTTAACTACTCATACATTTTTTTCGTATGTGCAGTTAGCAGCAATGCGAAAATTAAAACAGGGAGATACTGTGTCGCCAATGGCTCCTCTCGGGAACAACTTCCGACCACCCCAGCCTCTTCACCAGAGGGCTATCAGAACCAACATCGATCTCATACATTCTGATCGTTTAAACAGACCAAACAGCCGAGGCTTCACCGACAGTGATAATGTGGATATTTCCGATACCTTTTCAGCAAGTAGCTGCCCATCGATGGGGGCTAAAAAATTTTATCAAGGTGAGTGCCATCATGTAAAGCATCAGAAACCTCAGAAGATCCTTATAGATATACCCTTTAGAGAGCCTAGGTATAAAATAACGGATTATAATGATATTAGTTCTTTTTATAAGAGATGATCTTTGTTAATGCACTGCCCGCCAGACATTTCATATACGTTAAGTGTTCACGTTGAAACTAATGTATTATCATATGAAGGTCATTTAAAAGAACCTCACATAGACTTCCTTGCCATTCAAAAACAATGCTTTTCACCATCAACCTGCAGCTTTAAAAAAAATAACCAATCGGTGCTGTATGTTATGTACTTACGAGCAAGGCATTGTATAAAGCCTCCTTTTATTCATTGCTGAAAATATAGAGTACAAGGAAATGAAGATGCACGCCCACTCCCGCCCTCCAAATAACCTTTAAATCAGTGGTCCTATTTTTAGGTGTAAAATATATGTTCAAATATAAACAACAAAGCATTACTTTTTGTTCTTAAGATTTCGATCATCTAACGTGATATTGTTGCACATTTTCAGTATCTCCTGAACATCTGGCAGTCAGCTCCAATTTTCTAGACCGCCGATAGTTCTAAAAATGTTTTGGAGCGTTTGGGTAGCTCAATTCAAGGCTTTGCCTGTCGTGAGTAACAGAAGAGGCAAAATAGATGGAAGCACGTTCAAGTAAAGAGTACCCAACTTAAGTTAACGGTGTTAAAGTGCTTTAGGTTTAACAATTTTAACAAAATGAATCATATAATCCTAATGATATGTGCGAGCAAATTGTTGCAATACTCGGACGCAGTTAAGAAAACATGAAACCGAGAAAAAGGAAATGTTAGATACATTGTAGACTGTGTAACACTGAATAGCGGATGCAGCTGGAGTAAATAAACAGCGAAGATTTGATTACATTTATTTACTTGAAACGCGCAAGAAGAATTTCTACATTGTATGCTACATTGCGTGTATACTCTTGATAAATAACAATCGGTTCATAGTCTTCGTGAATACTTTGTTAATAGCTAGAGCTTAATGCACACCTTATGATGTTGAGGATCATGTATGCTTTTGATAAATAGTGTAATGTGTACCCTTTTAAACGTTTAGGCATCAGAGTTCTCACTCAATGAAGGAAACAATAACCAAATAATAATGAAAGTAAAATGAGAAAAGCTAACCGCATCAATCGTATGAAACTTCGTAATAAAGTAATCAAATATTTTACGCAGTATATATTTTCTATTCTGCTGAAAGACATACCTCGTAATATGTAGAGCTGAATAAAAATGGTCAATAGAATTTTTGCGGCGTAATAAAAGTGCGCTCAGCCTTTGCAACGTAACACGGATGTTCCAACTGGGATGTCTAGTTCATGGAATAGGTTAACAAAAACGCACATTTTTAGCTAAAGTAGCATAGAATTACTTCTCCACACCCTCAGTAAATTTTATCCAATAATTCAATATGAGGCCTCATACCTAGACATGTACTCCATCTCATAATAAGCAGAATTCTAATCATTCAGAAAAAGCTCGCTCGAAATATTGCTAGCGCCCTGTTTCAACTGCCCTTATAAGAGGTCCGAGAAGCACGTAATTATAAGCACAGACTTGGTTCGGTTTTTCCATGATTGAATAGAATCACTTTTGATATAGTAATCCAATATATTGATGATCACCCCGCAAAGCTTCTTTGATGATACTTGAAACAAAAAAAGATCAATCGCGGAATTATTTTGTTGTCTCGAAAGCACTTTTTTAATCTAATCGTCAGACAATGTTTTGGACGTTCAAACATTCCAAATCTAATTTTTCAACCAAAATCCGCAGACAAGCCTCCCTATATTATGGATGTATCCCTTGTGTTTGTTTTCCACTCTATTAAGCCTCCAACTCCTGGTAAGGCTAGTTTCTTATCTTTAGATTTCGCTACTTGTATGCGGGATAGAAGGAAGGTTATCAAGAAGCGTCACGTCCTTGTGTGTTGATCCACAATTGTGATGTTTTCAACATCATAGCCTGGCCAGTTAATTTATTGTAGGTAGTCATGATTCTTCAGCTATCATCATAGAACAAAATAATAAAAATGCACGGTTGTCAAAAGGTCTTACTTTAATGTCTAAGTAGGGTGCTTTAACATGCAAAGTATTGAAAACGACGGTTTACTGAAGAGTACATATTGGTCGCGTAGGCTCTAAAAGTTCGGCAGTTTTTTAGCCCGCTTTCATGTAATGGAACGATTATGGTGCAGAACCTTACAAAACTTTCGTATGGAAAAAAGCCCATTACCAAACCACTAAAACACTAATATCCGTATATGCGTTTAGTCCATAGTTTTCTTAAGAACACGAACAAGCTACGGTTCTATGTGTGGGTGGCTCTGTAGAACAATAGCTCGGTACCTTTATCCGCTAACGTGTTATAGTTCACGAGCAGGATAGGCATTGACGATACAGCTTTGAGTGGGCCACGTGCCGAGCGAATGTTGAACTTGAGGTGGGGATACAATCCTCTACAATGCTCCTATAGCAGGATGAAGAGGCAAAACTTTTTCGAGATTATCTCGCGATGATGTTAGCATCATCTTCACCAACTTCATGGTCATCGTATGTGTTTTTCTGTCGAATCTAAGTAGATACATACGTCTGCCTCCAAACTCCTAACCACACAAACTGTTGTATGATAGACAGGTGGACAGCTAGGTTAGGCGAACGAATTGAAGGTTGACATAAGTGAGTTTTGACTGAGTAGCCGAACAACGTCGTTTGGTTTGTCGATGGGGAAAGAACGGGTGTGTATCAGCCCAAGTCTGAACGGATCATCGGTACTTGACAGAATAAGGTTTATTTCTATCTGCTCACTGCCTAAGAGTAAGGTTTTTCAAAATAATCTACCTATTAAATTTTAGTCAGCTGGCGCGATGTAAAACACCGCATTTCCTAAAAACGGGTAAACCATAATGTATTTGTCGCGCTATTTACAGAAATTCTACCTAACAAATGACAGGGTAATTAAAAAATATATTGGGTATTTGAAATAATAAAGGGCTGAACCGATTTTATTCAGACGAACTATATTCATAGAGAACAAAATTTATTGCGTTTTCATTTACTTAATTTGGTACTGGGCCACTGTTGCCTACTTTAGGACGATTCCCCTTATGATATCGAACTAAACCCCGCGTATATCATAAGATTGGAATCCATTATTCGAAGTTCTATCCTCCACTATTAGTCTTACTTCTTTATAACGTTGTCCAATCCTGTTCATATTCAGCCATACATTTCCTACCGTAAATTTCTCGCCAGCGATCTCACACTAAATGCGATTTCCCAATTCCCAATTCAGGTTTTGTCGATACTCCCTATTCGTGAAATAGACGAAGAACTTCAAGCAGCGTTTTTTAAAGCGTCTCGTGTAAAGTTCGTTTAAAGCGCTGTTTATGTAAATGCTGATGAAACAACGCCTTACGTTTTTTAATAGAATATTCACATCATTTCACGGGAACTCAATAGGGACATCAGACACATGATAAATGTTTAGTAAAGGCACTTCGTCCATTAAACGACAAAATGTCTTTACTGCGATGACATGCGTCTTTCTCATTCCATATTTTCTCGACCACATTATACGAAAGCGGTTACATATCGAAAAATACTATCCAATTTTTATAGACTCTAGAAACTGGCTGTGAAGCATCGTTCATAGGTCTTTTAAGAAGCATAAAGCTGCTATTTTTTCTTTCTAGAGTATTTAGCCATCTTTTGTTCATTCGATTTTTGGTTTGCGTATTGGTTTCCAAAATCTTGATTCTTGTTCGCTGGTAAAGTTCAATCCAACTCAGACGCGTGACTTTATTATCTTATTTAAGCACACTGGACGGTCTTTAGCACACAACAGATATTGTAATTAAGCGTGACCCTCGGATATTCGTTGTCTGCGCAGATTCGCATGTGCTTTTAACGTAAAGCGTGTTAATTTCTGGTTTATTGTGTTCAAAAAACAGGATAACTTCCTAGTGTCGTTGATATATGCACCGACTACGATTATAATCGAAATTATATATAACGAAAGACAAACTACATTTTTGGCCCACACAGAAATTTACTTTTTGCGGCGTTTATACTTTTGTGGCAAACAACCCAATGGCTCAAGGGATCATGGTTGGAACAATTTTTGGAAGGTCAAATTTTTTCCATCGCTTGCGCTGGTCCGCCCGAACCAAAGGAGAGAGAAAGACAGCCTGCCTTCCTTCCCTCGGCGCCAGAGCTTCCTTTAGTAAATTTTGCCTCTGCGACCTCACGAATTGCCATTCCTTGTGTCAAGAAACGGCATTCGAAGCAGGAGTAGCCGATTTTACTCGAGCACTTGCTAAAGTGCTACAAATAAAAGCCATTTTAAAAAGGTTTTTATTTTCAGAGATTTATAGCAACATATATTGCAACTTTTTAAAATATTGATAGACTGGTCACGAAACAAAACGCAATCGTATAATAGTACTTGATTTCCTTTAAACGTATATGGACAAAATGACAATACAACTCCGCCGCTAAACTTTTCGTGAGGATCGGTGCAACGTTAAGAGTTCTCTGGCGATATCCTCAAGTCCGAGTGCGTGAGTGTCTCAAAATGAGAAATGTGCGGTTGTAGGTACGGTTTAACACAAAGTTTCATGATTTTATTTCATTTTATATAAAGACAACTGTTCTTAATTAAACCAAAATAATCAGTTATTACCTCACGAGGTATTCAGTCTTTCTCGAACGCCGGTGGAAGCTTTAAGTAACCGGTTGGCTAAAACATTTAATGACGCAAAAAGCGGCAAATATTTCGAAGTCAGTTATCGAAATTTGATCAGTCCTATGCTGGTCCATCTCATGGACCGTTGTGACATCCACTTAGCTCGCTCAGCACGTAGAGTTGTCACTTTTCACTGTATCAGTGATAACTGTATTTTCCCTTATAGTGATGTCGACGTGAGTGAAAACTTTTTATTGCAAGAGCAATCCACATACAACTGTCCAGCCAACCACCTATAAGGTTTTTGACATTAAATGAGAACTTCCTGTGCTTTTTTCGCTGATCTCGAACAGATCTATCCAATATATCAACAAGAGTTTTAGTGGTATAGAGCACCGTCTCATCACCCAAAGTGGAGAGGCGCTGAGCCAACTATATTTAGTTTGGCAGCATAATAATAATGTTCTTTCATAATTTAATAGTTTAATAAATGTCTTTTAATCTTATTGATTCCAAGCCGACCGTTCAGAACAAACGGTTTTTCATTAAATGAGCCCACGGCGTCGCTTGTGCATTTCGCGCTTGTGGATGATGTGATTAACTTTCAACATTTACTTTGGCCTAATACATATGTGCCGCGACGCTGACATCCGCATGAGTGACTGATTTTGCCCTCCGTTTTGACTAATGATGCCATACGGGCATCGCCGATCATTGGTATGCAGGCTGTTGTTAGAACACGCTAAGTTTGTTTTCTGCTTGCCGGAATTCTCAGCCTAAGATCTCATTGATCTCGTCCTGCGGTTCCTGGATCAGTCTGACGAACTGGAGAGCAGCTCTATTGTGAAGGCAGTATTCCTTTATATCTACTACAACTCCATCCTTTTTTTCAAACATTGTGTGCTCAGGCGCAAGTCTTTGGAATTGCATAAATGTTTCATTGCAGGTCGTGTTCTAAATCATAAATCATAGCAAAATGCGTCTACTGTGTACTGATGCTAACGGTGTGAGATCGGCTCTATCCAGAACGTGACCAGGCCGAACAGAGTTCGACAGGAGGGTTAAGTAGGCAGGCTGACACCCGATTTGTCCTCTTATATTTTTTAATCTTCTTAGACGGGAGGCGCACTTCCCTTTGTTGAAAGGGGTTCTACAGGTGGTTTATGGTCTCCCCATTCACAACTTTTATGTTCCGTAGTCGAACGAATGCCCATTTTAACAAATCTCCTGGGAGATTCGCCTGGGATTATTAATTGCTCGTTCGGGTAAGACCCAGAATATTTTTTAGCGCCCTTACAATTTTACCATTGATACTCAATGTCGCTGGAGAGAGAAAATATTGAAGAACATACTGTATAGGATATGCGCTAGCTTCCGCAAGCCTACTGGATGTCGGAGCAATTAAGCCTGCTGTTCATATAGGTTTCAAAAAAACTTAGTTTTTAGCCGATTAAATTACTTTTCCTCTTTCCTAGAATACTAAATCATAAAGAAAGCCGTTCCCAAAAAAAATCAAGTGCACATCGGCCTTGTTATCAGTATTCCAAGAACCTTTTCGTCAAAATTGGTTATTAGTTATCGGGCACTGTCGAGTTTACGCGTTTTTTGTACTGGTCGAGTGAAAGAAACGAGGTCGAAGAAAGAGGACACATCCGCGTGTCCACCCAGCGCAAGCAATTTCTTTCTCGCTACAGTAGGCAATGTTGGCTCTAAGCACGCTTGGTGCTCCATCCCATAGAGGGACTCAGCTCCTTTGGTTTGTTAAAAGAATATTCCTTTTAGTAAAATTAAAGGCATTTTTAAATGCAATTGTGCAACGCACCACGCAAAATTACGGAAGCGGTGTGCACAATTATTTCTGCTGCTTTGTTGCTACTACAGGGTCCATTTACCGTAGTTGGATATTAATAAAGTTGCCTTTTCGTTTAATATACAATGTACGACAATAAGCCGATAACCACTTGATTTAACGGTGATGCGCTAAACGTCGTAAATATTTTCTGGCGCAGCTTTCAGTACTTGACCATTTTGCATCCTGGCGCATAGCTGTGCGGGTTACTTCTGATATCGTCGTGATCTCTGTTAGGCGTAACGAGACATTTGCGATGGCCTTGTGTTAACCCATCGAAGCTTTCTCCGGCACAGAGAAGTACGTTGATTCTTAGCGACATTTTCCATCAAGAAACGTTCCGGTACCGTTGGACGAGAAAATCCAAATCAGCCGTTGCATGAGCTGGGTGCTTCACCACCATCTCCTTAATCGGCTCTTCCGTGACGGCAACGATCGGTGCCATTGCAAGGAAGTACTAATTGCTACGCCCATAAAATCTATGCATATTTTGTATACGGGAATTCAGATACGGGTCTTTTCATATGAATTAATGGTAAATTCATACTTATCTCGCAACAATCATATAAATATAGCTTACACCAACAGGGCTGTGTAATGTTCTGAAAAAAATATCAATTTCGCCGGCTAGTTACTTTTTTGGTCTTATCTGCTGTTCATGCAATAGAGCAGTTTGAAGCTGCTCGAGGAAAATCATCAGTTGTCTATCTGTCAGTTTGGCTCTACGCCTTGGATCGGTCTTATCACCCCTCCGATCTTAAAAAAGGCTGAGAGAACTAAAAATAACTCGACAAGTTTCTTTTTCTTCAATATTATCCCCCATAGATTTCACCAATTTTTTCGCTGAACAGGGCGAATTTCAGAGCTTTGTTGATCCTCGGATTCGGATCAATATTGAATTCAATGAAGGTAGGTCGTACGCACGCAGGACTTGATCGGGCTAGAGTAAAACTACTTAAATAAAATTTATGGAAATAATCTTTTTATAGCATATGTAGATGTGTAGCAGAAAAAATGAACCGATTATCCTTATATCAAAAATGACTAACATATGACGCAAAGTTGTGTTAAATAGGTCCGCTTATAGATAAAACTGAATTGGCCCTATTTATAGCCGTTCCAGACACAGCTAAAATAGGGACATTTATGGCAATAGAAGATACAAATGTTGGCCACGATTTCTCGATTGGCACAAGATTGTTTTTGAGAAAGAATTAATTGAAACCTAACAGAACAGAAAAGACAACGTGTTTGCTATGTACAGTATGTTTAGAATAGTGCGATGTTAGTTTAGTTAGGAGCGATAAACTAGATTTTGCCTAGGACTACGTTAGATTAAATATTTTGCAAAATAACTCAAGTTTTCCTGAATTGGTTTATCTTTAAGCTGTTTATCTCCGTATCAGTTTTTATTCAGAATTTCCAAAGCAAAATAAATTGTTCTTGCAACGCCAACGCTGCACTTCTCGTTATTTTCCGAATATATTCTAACTTCGACCAATATTTGCATTATGATAGGATGATTTACACTTATGAACACCATTCGCGCCGATATTTCAGCCGGTAAACATTCACAAACTACTGTTGCGTAACTATTAGTCTGACTCGTTGTTTTGTATACTTCTATATATTCTCTTCTAATCGTTACAATGTAACGATCAACTGCACGCACACTACCCCTGCTCCCTATCAGCCCACAACTGAGTTGTAAGCAAAGGAATGCCACCTACCGTGGGTGGGATGTTCCGGTCATGGAAAAAGATCCACCGGAGCTTCCCCCAGAAAAGTTTCTGCTTAACAGGCGTGAACGTCCAGATAAAGCTCGTTACCAGTCCACACGTTTCGTGCAGCGTTTTTCGCCACACGAACGGAAAAAGAACAACCCTTCTCCCACCAACAAATGGCATTACAGGGGTCGTTGCCGAGAACGCCTAAGAACACCAACTTTAAGATAAATAGTTACGAACATTGTATTGCAACGCCATTCCTCAATTTTACAATACAATTTTGCAAACCTCTGAAAATTATTCTAGCAATACTTTAAGCCAACTTAGCTTTACCAAATCAGCAATTTTCATGTTCATCCGAGTTAATAGGTAGTTCCATTTACCCACGAGTGATATATGAGCGAGTATAAATACTCCAATTGTGATCACCGAATCCTTCTCAACCTCTTGGCTGTAGGCAAATATTGCCAAAGCTTTGCGTCTTCTGCTCAGTCCAGCCAAATGCTTTATTTAGAACTAAACCCCTGGATAAATATTAAATCACTTTTTTTCCACTGGTTTTTTTACAAGAGCTGCTACAAAACTTCGCGCTACAAAACTGACCAGGTCGCTTCATACTATCGCATTACTTTGTAAATAACACTATTCGGCCCAGAATGTCAATAAACCTAAAACATCTGGCTTTGTAGCCACCACCATCTCGAGTGTATTATGCCTTCACTCAACTCACAAAATATGCAAATGATCATTCGTCCGTTAAGAAACTGAATAATATGTTAGTCGAAAAGCCTTAAAATTGGCTGTCGAAGAACAGTACGAAGCAGGCACTTTTGGACGAGCACTTTCGAAGGTGTCCTCTTCATTTGTTGTAAGCTCCTGGCTTCCGCGATGACAAACGGATCTGGAGCACGCGATAGCAGTGTTTGAAACATCGTACACATGTCGAATGGACCCTTGAGCAAACTGGGTGACTTGACTCCAAACTATCGTCCGTCTCCAGTCGGTGCAAGTTGCTGAACTTCACCAACAAAGCCGAATCAAACTACACTTGTGGCATTTGGCGATGATTATGATGATTTTTACCTTTTTTTTCATTTTATTTTCTACATAGCAAAATGTGGTCCACTAACCGCATGTAAAACTTGTATACGTAAATCTATCTGGCCGTTTGAGTGATTTTCCTTTCCTGTTTGTGAATATCAAATAGTACTTAAGCTGTTTCCGTTATCTGGGCGTTGTGTACTATTCTTAAGTGGAAAATATGAGTTATGTCAAAGAAATGGAAGCATTTCCCAATCGTTGCAAACCACCAGGGTGGGTTTTTTCTACGAGGTTATAACTGGATTTACAATAACAATCAGGTTTGAGACATTCTTGGATTGTTCATCGAGTCAGGTGAGCCAACTGAAGCCCACACTTCTGCAATGCATTAAACCACGGCTCAGCAAAAGAATGCCTACCATCGCATTCAGTCGCATCGCATTCAGAGGCCGCTTGATATAAATTAACAACTCGGTTGCCTGTAAAGGCGTATATTATTTTCGCATTCAGTATCACAATCGTCAATGAAAATTCGATGTGTGGTCTTTCATCAAGAAAATTACGACTTACAAATTATAAAACTATACGTCGTATAGAAAGCCATATTAAATCGCAACAATTGCAGCGTCAATGTTTGCCTGTATTCATTACAAGGCATGAATGAATATTATCTTCATGTTTAGATTATTGTAGAACTGTTTGCCTCGGTAACTCGTATATGCGTAGTTCTACTGCACATTCGCAATAAAGCTCCATGTTTTCTTTCCTAATAAACTAATCGTCTATATCAGGCATAATAGAAACTACCTAAAGCTGTTCAGTATTTGTGTTCCTTGAATTGTACGGTCACTACGTGGCGATTAAGTAAACGATATTTGTAATTGGCGTCTCGCAACTTTAAACGCGAAGAAAGTAATGCGAACAACGTTTCAAAGCTAGCGCGGGACAAGCATCCAAAGAAAGGGGTACTTTCTAACAAAGTTTCAGGTGGTGCTGATGGCCCACCATTATTTTCACAGCAAAGGTGCAAAGGATCTCTAGCGGAACAGCGAAACAGGTTCGAAGGGCAAAGAGCACAACTTTGAATGTTATAGTCGAACTGAGTGAGCGCACGTCGACAACTGAAGCACAAACTTGTATCTACAACTGCTTAAACCCATGTTATGTAATATGCTGTTGTTCCAAAAGCTCTTCAGAATATCAATTATTTTTTTTCAGTAACATTCGCCGCGTATTTATTTATAAATTGCAAGTCTTTAAATATACCTAGTAGATTCTTTGGCGACTGCTTATTTTGGAAATACAGATAATGTACCAATAGCATGTTCCAGCAGCAAAATCAGCAAAAGCCAGTAAAATCAACAAATGCGGATATGTGAATTCTATAAATAGAATAAGCTAATCTTGATTGACGTTTGACGTGATGACTGATAAGGTACGCGTTATTTTTGTATGCAGTTGCACACAGTGCGGTAAACTAATTCGCCTAGCCCCGTCTTATTTAGCTTATATATCGTATATTATTAGATACGTACTAAACGAGTCCACACTGGAGAAGGAAATCTAGAGCATTGTAGCTCACATGTATACTACAAGTTTGCATCTACCGTACACAAGCGAAACGTATCGGACTGGATATTGAATTCGTTCAACCGACGAGCCGACGAATTCCGTTTGAATCCTGGCCCTCGAACAAGATTTCATCTCTCATATTTTCTATTGGTTGGGGAGGTTTCAATCGTGATGAAACCACGCTTTGCCGGCGTTTGCTTCGTTGGGACGACATCACCAAACATCTCGAAACTGATCAAATTCACCCCAAATACGATCTCGCAGGTCCACCAGAGCATTCGAGCGAGAAAAAGTGGATACAATTTGAACAGAGATCGAATGCCTCTGGCAAACTTCCATTGAAATGACCGCCAACGGTCACATGTATGGCATACGGTACCTAGAGGTCAATGCGAATCCTTCCTTCCATCGGAAGGATGTTCTTGAAAACAATTGGAGGTGTTTCTAAAAAAACCATAAAACAAAGCATAAGCTATGCATTTCGACGAAGTCATCCGTTGTTGAAGTCAGATTTATGACATTTGTAGCTGATTCGAAATGCTAGTAGCAACTTTTATTTTTCTTGTTTATAGCTGGTCTAAAATATCGCTCATCCATTAGATTTTTTTAATCCTAAGCTATGTACGCTCTAACACCACCCCTAACGAGAATATTCAAACTGTTACCCTCATGTTGAGGGTAACAGCTTGAACATTGCGTAGCGCTAACATAGCTGTATTTTATTCCATAAAAGTGGGGAAAATGATAGAGAAACCTTATATGTAATTAGGTTATTTTCTAGGATAAAAACGGGGAAATTTTCCAGGCATATCCTTCATCGATAAATCAAAGATAAGGTTGAGAGCTCGAATATTCTCCTAATACCGTTTTACTGATATCTCATGCCGTTTTCAAGGGAAGCAATAACGGGTCCTACGGACGGAATTTGTATATATGAAGGAAATCAACTAATAGGTAAACTAAAATTCATTGTGTTCTTGCTTGCGATCTCTACAAAGGGCGAAATAATATGTGGCAAAAAATAACCTATATGAAAACCTCGTTCTGAAAAACACCAACGCTACAAAAGCACAATAGAAAAATTAATTAAGTAAACAAAGTAAGAGAGCAATAGTATTGTCATATCGTATTTTGTGATAGCCAAAAAATTAAATAAAGACCTATTTTTTTCTTTGATACAGCATGTTTGATGAATTATGAAATATGTTGCTGGCATCAAGTCATGCAAAACCACTTTTGTAGGATCCAGGTACCAGATGTATCCGATTACCTCGTGTAGCTACCACATATTTATCAAGATACTCCACCTGTATGTTCATGCATTACAGCGACGAAACTTTTAAGAATCACCACCACTAGGAAAAACATTTGTTGAGCGTCAGAGAACATGCAAGAGCAATTTATTATTGGAGCGACATTTTTCGATTGATATCCATTGGACTGATTGTGTTTTCTTTGTGCTGGTATTTCTAGGTCGATCCTTCGTTATGGTGGGAAATAACGTAATAAATAAAAGTTTTGAAAGGCACTTTTGAATGTAGGTACTCGACTAACGCATGCTTATACATAGCTTATATATAAGGTAAATCCAATCGAATAACATGATTCCATTTTTTGTATAATTTTGGGAAGTTTATTTTCACCACATTTCTATATATATATATATATATATATATATA